>JAPYZI010000977.1:0-38344 GCA_030523105.1 Ophioninae sp. A BG-2022a
TTCCAAACTCACCAATTAAAAGTCCATAGCATATAAGAAGCCCACTGTACGGCCTTTTGAAATATCGTGATTTTTGAGATTCCGGAAAAGACGGCCGGGAAAGACGGAAAATATTTTTTTTCATTTTTACACGCTTAAAAGGGTCTATTTGATCGGAAATTTTCTGCTGATTACGAATATGCCTGAGTTTTTATCGAAAGTACAAAATTAGACTGGGAAAATGCAAAAAACTTTTCTAGAATATGGATCTAGATCTGGAATATGGATCGTAGCTCGCAATTTCTCCCATGGTAACCACATGTTTCTCTTAAGGCAAGTGTCCTGCATAAACACAATAAATTTTCTTCCAAGCGGTTGAACAGTATGGGAGAAATTGGATTTAAAAATTTCGATGTGGCTAGGAACGCATTCGTCATTCCCTTAAGATGACATACTTTTTGTTTGGAGGCAAATATTTGATTATTCAAAGGTGATAGAACATAAATCTAATGGTACACACTAAAAACGTTTATTTATCAAACAAAATTATCTTAACGCTGAAGTAAATAACAAAACTGAAATAAAATAACAAAAACACCAATTAAGTCGAAGTGGGTAAGATGACACGCGTTTTTTTACCAGTGTCCAAAAAAATCATGAAAAATAATTGATCTATTTATAAAAAATGTCATGCGGAATCTTTAAAGACAAAGGGCGCAACGAATTCAGGTTAACTGTTGGTCTGAAAGGTGTAGAAAACATTATTGTCAAAAGAACTTTCTGAAAAGTTCACGTGCTACGAACGAAAGAATAATGGTGGGGGGAGGGGCGTTATAAACGGAAGAATAATGGGGATAACTACGAAAGAGCGTTTCAAAAGCAGTCGTCAACGTTCGTGGAATACTAAATATCAATGTTACGATAGAATTGTGATAAAAACTGAGAGTTGCTATCCAGCACACTGTAAGGACGAAAACATCATAAAAAAAAAGTTTTGAACTATATAACAGAATTAAAAAAGTTTTTGATGGCGTAATAAATATGGAAATTTCACTAAGTGACGAGAAATTGGTGGATCAGAAGCCTCTCTCACACCGAGTGTTACCTTATCCTGAAACGGTTAGGGAGATTTAACAAATTCGTGACACGCTTAACTTTTCAAGTAGCACCGGAAAAATATCATTTGAAAAACTATAATAATTTATATACTTCAGGATTAACTAAAAATCATTAGAACAGATTAAAAGACACAAGGTGCACAAAAGTTGCACAAAGTCCAATTTGAAAAGATATCAAAACGAAATACAGAGAGATTGGTGCACGGACCATTCGACTCTGTTTGTACGATTGAATTATTTCTTCAACGATCGAGATCCAGGGATTGCTGAAGATGAAAAGCGTGCTTAAATAGAGAGCAAGTATGAGTCAGTATAAATTGGCGACAGCCCAGCTCGAAAAACGAGTAGAAGATTAATTTGTGTGTGTCATTGAGAATAAATCGATTCGGCGATCCGAAATGGCAACATCGGTCGTCGCTAAGCTCTCTGAGTCGAGCCAGACAGAAAAAAACAATCCGACGACTTTTAGGACTGGCTAGACATTTTCGAAAATTTATTCGGCGTTACTTTTTCGATCGCAGACTTTTTAAGCCAGATCATTTCGTACTACAAAGGAAACTGTATTTGAAGGTCAATTTGTTTGTTATATATATATATAGTATTGGGTATAATGAATATCAGTGTTGTATCGAATACATTCGGGGAAATATTTCGAAGCTATTCAATTTTGGGAAAAATTATGAGAATCTCAAAATGACAACAAAATCACCTTTAGAGAGAGCTTAAATTTGGGTCTGTCCACTTTTGAAATTTCTAAAAGTCATTGGTCCCTTGTGGGAACCCAGATCGTTTTAATCCACACTTTTTTATATTCCTTTTTTTGCAAAGGCGAATATCGTCAGATCAGGCCAATGCTGTGAATAGTGTCGCGCGATGAACGCAAAGGGTCGAAATATCGTAGTTATAAAACTGCGATATCAATAAAAATTGAGAAGGCAAATACAATTCTATGACCATGATCTCCGCAGTGTGCTATTTCACGATCCTGCGAAATCGTCAGGAGTAATTTTCATTTTATTATCTCAACATGGGCACATGGCTTGCACCGGATATCACGTTCCACCACACATTATTTCATCGACTAAAGTGGCCGGTCACCCATGTATTTTGAAATTTATTCTTCATTTTTTTTTCATCCAACATGGAAACCCCCTGCCCAAAGCGATAGCCTGTACTGTTTATCGTGTGCTCTGCGTGCGTGGCGGTTTGTAGTTCCGTCCATCCGTATAGAGATACAGTAAAATTATGGAAGGCGTTGCAACAATATTATATACGGTAAAATAATATAGTAATCATTATAATTAATATTATTTTTACATTTATGCTGTTTTCATGGTTTTATAATAGAATATATTTATAAAACTCGAGTTATACATAGAAATAAAAAACGTCGAAAAAAATGATGTAAAATATATAAAATATGAAGTATAATATATAACATTATTTTTCCTGTTGATGAATAAATAAAACTCTTCATATGAATCTCATATTAGGTATTGTTACATTTTTTTCTTGCTCATATTTACACGTATGAAACTTTTAAGGACCATATAAAAATTTTCAACAATTGTATACGACCATTTCCGTATAAAATCTGAACAGAATAATGAATATATTAATATGAATATTTACATTTCCGTTTTATATAATTTGTCAGTTTACGCAGTGACACGAGGTTCCCAACGATTATATAAAAACAATTATGATTTTACATGTATATTTCCGTGCAACATCTTTATAGATGCAGTTCTATATGATTTTTATGAATAGATCTTTAAAAAATTTTACCCGGGTCGATTATATTATGATTATTATTGTATATATTAGTTTGATAATGTAACAATCTTAAGTTAATGGACCCCACTCGCCCGTGCGGAGAAACGGAGAATTCAGTATAAATTTAGTACGCGGATTTTTGCAATAATTGATTTTGCAAAAGATCTTTGCGCGACGCGAAGAATTTACAGGTTCCTCCAACGAGGTAACACGGTACAGTTGAATTTATGAGCGAAGAGATGACTTCCGTCGATCCATCAATCTGCAGGCTGACCCTGTTTTATTCGCGGACGTCGCTGAATTCACGCTGGTCTATCTGCTCCGATGGACGGAAGCAATTCCTGTTCATATCTATAGGCAATTCTATTTTGACGAAATGGATGATGGGAGCTCGCGAAACGTAACAATCAGAAATTGTTGTGGGCGCTTTGGGACACGGAAGAGGGGAAGCAAAAGGATCGTTGCTGGCTTTGATCACGCATGACCGTGCGTGCGATAGTCGAACGGAGAGTGAGAGAAAGGTTTCGTCAACCCCCCAATGTATATCGATATTCCTGGTGGCGAAAGACATTAAGGGGTAACCGTGACAACGCTAAAATCATTTTCAAAAACAAAAAAAGAATTCCAAAGGAATACGTGAGATTATTGAAAAATTAGTTGGACATTTATTTTTGTATAGGAAAAAGCTGACCACCAGAATTTATTAAAAAATATAAATAATTATGGCAGTTATAAACAATTTCGTTAATGGCCTTTTATCGTAAACGACAGAATCTAGTTACTGCACATTATGACTTTATTAAACATGCATTTTTTTTCTATCGAAAATTTATATCGGAGCACTTGTGAATAGTCGCTTTTTCGTGTTGAAATCGAATTGAATTCAACCATTAGGGGAATACATGTCGCTGCGTGGGAACTGTTGTCCTTTTCGTATACAGAATTGTTTCTGGATTTTCGTGTTCATGCAGGATCAAAGGATTAAACGACTGCAACGACGGAAACAGGCTTATTTGAAAAAATATATATTTAAAGTCCACGTGAAATCATTGAGGCCATTGATCGTATAGACATTTATTTGTGTGAAAATTATATATTACAATTTCACATTGTTTTAACAGAGTTGAGTACGAAATTTAAAAAAAATCGTGATTGAAGCAGTTAGTCCTTATCATTGTGGTTTAATTAATAACAATATATATATATATATATATATATATATATATATATAGAGAGAGAGAGAGAGAGAGAGAGAGAGAGAGAGAGACATTAGTTAACTGTTAAATAGTTTACAACTAATGAAAAAAAGATTCTAAGAGAAAATCGTTGATGAGGCCGAAACTACTATTGCACAGAGATTGTGTACTAAAGAAATTTAATTATAAATAAATATAGGTAACGGATAAACTTAAAACTTAAATCCGTTTCTTAAATGTCGATCTTAAGTTTTTTTAGTACCAAATTCCGTTCTTCATAACTAAATTTCTTTGTGTTAGCCTTCTACTATAATTCCCTAAATAAGAACTACCAATGTCTTAGCAGTCGCAGTTTAGGAGACCGGATATACTTTTTAATGCCAATCTAATCCCTAAGCGTATATCGTCCACCGTTTTTAAAAACACGGTTTTGATAAAGTTTCGTTTAAAGTTTTCCGAACAGTTTATCGTTATAACGATAATATTAGCTTGAATATGCCGTTTCCACAGCATACGTAGAACCTTCCCCTTCAATTATGGTTGCCTCGAAAGTTTTTTATTTTTATTTTCAGCCTAGCCTAACCCCTTAACGAACAAGTTGAAACGGAAGCAGAGAAATCGTGGAAAACGAGGGAGGACAGGGTTTTTACCTATTCCAGTCGCGTTTTCAAGGGATCTAGCTTTGAAGGTTTGTAGGAATGCGGGGCCAATACACGTTAGAGCGCAAAAAGTAGTACGGTGTTGAAACGACTGGGAAATATACCCCGGTAGCTCGTAAGCTTTTCTGTCCTCTGCTTCTCTTGCTTTTGGCCAATGTGAGGCGTGTTCCTGGTGGCCGACGGCGGCCATATTATGCCAAGGCACTCGGACCGTTGACAGAATGAAAGATTGCTACATCGGGTGTCGAGCCGTTGAAAGGAAGTTCCCTTTTGGATGTACGGCGTCGGCTTCCTCGATGCCCGAGGAAACGTGAGACGATGAGACGCCTAGGGATTCGCATGCTTTTCGTCTCCTCCACAGTTATCACTCGTCCGGGAGGACCGAGTAATAAGACACCCAGAATAGACGGGGCTGAGAAGATAGTGGAGAGGATCTCTCTCGATCGACTCCATGATGAGCTGTACAATCGAATCCTCCACCTTGCTGATCCGCTGTTTCAGCAACCGAAGACCCACAACGAATTTTCAATTAAAACTTGAGAAGGATCTGATCTCTGTGAAAACGGATACGCCGGGCTCTCCCTTGCGCTTGAACTCACCACCGGACCATGGAACGACTGGGAATGTTGGGACAAGCCAGCGAGAAATAGCCTTCGAATACTTGACTCGCTCGAACTCTCGCCGGATCGATTTGTCACTCGCATGAATCGCGAAACGGGATCAGACGTACCAAAATATCGTAGACTTCCCATAATCTCAAATGGATTTCAACGGACCAGGGAATTCGAAATATGTGGCGAAATGTGAATAGAGAAAGAGGATATTCGTTATTTTCTGAATTTCGATGTATCCTGCAATGGGAACTGGGTGATTGATAGAGTGCTTTACTCTTGTTACTGCAGAAAAGAAGATTTCATCGGAATTCGTAATCCTCGATAGCAACAGTCTGCACAATTCAACAGTGCATCCTTCATGGTACTTCGAAACGAAGTGCACTTCCCGGGCCACTCCTATTGAGTTGTATCAAAAGATCAAGACGGCAACACAATTATCATCAACACTCGTGTCTTCAAGAACCCAATTACAGATCTGAAGCAGCCAGGAAGGTGTTTCAACGTTTCTAGGCTGAAGAGCAAAGAAGCAAAGAGGATGCTGTAAGAGCTTTACGGTACGTGGCAACACTGGGGAGTCGTTGACGCGTTGATAACGAGTTGACAGAATTGTGTCATTTTTCTCATCACTGCGATGAGAGAGAAAAAGAGAGCACGAAACTTGTTCGTAACATCAAAGTTTCGCTCCACGTAGCAAAGGGAATTAAACGAGGCAGGTGTTTAATATAGAATGCTTCCAGGTTTGCCATCTCTTTGTAACACGAGTCTAAGACCGAGGAAAAACTGCTCCCTACCCTGCTCCCTCATTATTTGTGGGTCCGGTCAATATTCGGAGAGGCAATGCGCTAAAACGTAACGCCCAATGAAACAACAAACGCTACGGCCTGATGATTATTCCAACAGCGTACAGCCGGTAAATCTTTCTTCAAATCTTCCCTTTCATGGACCCACAAAACAACTGGCAACAAATACAACGCCTGGGCCATCTTTATGACGGTAGTACAGTTCCTAGTTACCCCATAGGTCACGAGGTACATTTACACCAACGGGACGGTGGCGCGAAAAGCTTTGACGGGATTTAGGGTTGCGATGAGGGATACGAGGGAATAGCGGGGAGCAGAAACGATGGACCTGAGACGTGACGCTACGAAACGTGACGGATTTTTGTCCCAAGCTTGGAAAAGATTCATAAAAACGCAGCTTTATCCTTGGGAAATTCGAAGAGCTGATCGATTTAACTTTTCTCACTGAATCATAAAATTTACCGAACTTGACGACACATAATTCGGGTCAAGTGTACGCGATGTGATTCCATCTATTTGAATAAAAAATACATACGCCGCGCACTACGTCGTTTTTCAAACATTCAATGAGCGAGCTATTAATAGAGAAGTGAAGACAGTCTAGTAGAATATCATCTTGTCGTGATATTCCTTTGGAACTTTGAACAATTTCCGTTCCAACTCACCTTGTTAAATCCATTTATGTGGAAATAATTGAACTAAAATGATGTATTCATTTTCGCGTTCTATATAATAAAACCTCCAATACTGATCGTGATTGCTCCATTAGTAGTCGACAAAAAATCTCGAAAAATGCCTTAACAAAACGCTGCTACGAATAAAACTTGATAAAAGAAAAACTCCCGAGTAATATTTATTTTTCCGCGGGGGAGGGGTAGTATAAAACAAATATACTTTGTAACATAAAAGAAGCACCATCGTGTGATGTACGTGGAGGCACTGATCGTGAATGCTTTCGGAATCGAAAAGGGTCGACTTTTCGTAACCCCATCCACTGGATTCTACCAGCCTTCCGTGCTTCCCTCTCGTGGTACATAAAGTAGAGACGTTTATGGGAGGGACAAAATATCGGCTGCTCGAAAAAACATACGCTGTACTCTATCTCACTGTCAAAGATCCTTGCCCCAGTGACGACGGTTCGCCAGTCTTTTTACGGTGAAAAACACGCCTTCTCTCTCTCTCTTCCGTAATGATAAAGATATATGTATGAACCCGAAGACTATAGGAGGAAAGGTACACCTTCGGTACGGTTTCGCCGTACTCCTGATGCTTTTGGGGCAAAGTAACTTAAGGTTTTTACGAGGGCTAGATCCATCCACGTGTTCCCTCTTTACCATACGCTACCATCACGATGTATATACACTACGTCACTAGTATCTCTTCTATTTTATCTTTGACTCCTTAAAATGTTTTACGTTGCATATACAACTGCCGAGTTATTGCACCTCGGGCTCTTTTAAACCCTCTTCTTTTATACCGAATGAAGAAATCGTTACGCTTCCCTATGATACCCTTCGTTAAACTTCGCAATCTTGGTAAAAAAAACCTCGTGACTGGATGTTCTTGTCAAAGGGGAAGTTTGTGGTCGCAGATGATACCAAAATGAAATAAGAACCGCTTGAAGGATGTTCGGGTTACGGAGATAGGGTATTCAAATTAAAAAGCTGAATTTAAAGCTTAAAAAATAAAATCGAAATGTCGTTCGACCTCTTATAACTAAAGAAAAAAATTGTTAAGAAAAAAAACATCGATTGATATCAAACTGGTGTTACACTGAAAAAGTGTGCCATATTTAAAATCAGTACGTTCATAAGATTTAGAGAAATCGTATACGTCATTTTGAAAAATACACTGTTTCAACGAATAAAACGATTTTACCGTCCATCGTTAAACTTCAACAATATATACTATTATTTTTCATTTACTTACTTTTTACGAAACACAAACTTTCTTTTTTTTCAATACAAATCGAAGTTGTGTGCTTTTTATGAGACTATTGTAAAATTGGAAAGACTTGATTTTCGTTGTATTCTAACGACGCCAACTTGAAAGTCACGGGTAAAAACGCATTCAAAGTTTGGCCACCAGATGTAGGCTCGCAATCATAATCTCCAAACCACGATTTCTACATTGAATGGTACGTTGGACGTTCTTCCTCAAATTAAGCTGCCTTAAATGACGACTCTAGAAATATTCTATGACGACTCTGGATTACTACTAAAAAATGAACATTACCACTGAAAAAAAATGATTCCTGCATTAAATAATCCAGCACTGGATGTCCGTTATGCATCTAAAATGGATGCAGTAAAAAAAACCTCGTTAAAAATTGTGTTTTATTTTTAAAACAAACAAAATAGGTTTGATCACGTTTTTCCCTTCAGTTGAGCCAATTTCAATTGTAAATTGCTCGAAAAGTATCGAGTGCATAGTTCGAAGAGGTCTTTCTAGTCTTACCTCTTGACATTCCCCAGCTGCAATCAGCCAAAGCACGCAGTGACAAGATTGAACGATACAGGAGGAAAGTAGGGAGAGAAAAGAGAGCGAGGACTGGATCAATACACAGTAAAAGTAGAAAATACGTTGAGAGCACAACAGCGCGTGGCGTGACCAACGTAGATCAGTCTCCAACGTGTCGTTGATCCGGCTCAACCTACGGAATCGGACACAAACGAGATAAAAGCATCGCAACGAACTAGAGGCCAACAGTGAGCAGAAGAAGCAACAAAACTCAACTCAAAAGATGGAGACATCGAATGAGGGAGAAAGAGGGAGGGGCAAATGCAGAGAGATGGATAAAGAAGTGAACTATGATCGTGTAGTTACAAGACCATTGAGCCAGCCAACTGTATCAAGGATAAAACGAGAGGAAAGATAACAAGAGCAGATCAAGACCACCGTGTTCAATCTCATACGAGATATACTCGTAGCTCGGTTCATCCCAATATGAAAAGGAAACTTTCTGATAAGATCACGTCCAGTGATCCAGCTTTCCTAACGACATTATTCTCCACAGAAAAAAAAAACTTTTTCCTGCACGGCAGTGTGATGGTAGCAAAGTTATAAAAAAGGTTGTATCAAGTCACGAATAAAAATAATGCCGTACTTTATTACAAAAGTTGGAGTAAATAGAGCATCATACGACACACTTCGAATGATCGAAGGACGGCAATTCTTTCTTCGAGTGTTGATGTTTAGTTCAATATTACGCCGCGGATTTTAAAATCTTAACTTTTTCCTTATACTGTTTATAAGAATTTATTGAGTATCAAGTAAGACTTGATGATTATTTTTTCGTGTATTTTTTCCTAGTCACAGAAGCGATTATGTATTTGCAAATAACGTACTAAATTTTGCAACAATGGCGGGCTAGCTAACTATGAGAAATCGTAAATAAGATTTATGGGGTCAGTTGAAACCTTTAAACTGTTTGTCCGCCTGTAAGAAAAATTTTCATCGGAATTCCATGGAATTGCAATTGGAATAGTAGAATTAGGGATGGATCTGTGTATCCAATTTGGTATAAAAGAGTACTACGGTTGTAGAACCTTTTTATGCCAAATTGGAATCATCATTCCATCTCTAATTCTACTATTCTAATTGATTACAATTCCGATCGTGATTCCAATGTGGCACATAAAAAATAACAATAATTGTGATTCGAACGACATTTTAATTTGATTTCTTAACCCTTAAATTTATCTTTTTAATTTGAATACCGTAATCCCGTAACACGAACATCCTTCAAGCGGTTCTTATTTCATTTTGGTATCATCTGCGACCTCAAACTTCTCCTTTGACAAGAAGGTCCAGTCACGAGATTTTGTTCCCAAGATTACGAAGTTTAACGAAAGGAATCATAGGAAAGAGTAACGATTTCTTCATTCGTAATTTGGCACGTAATAATTCAATAATAATAGTACCTTTTTGTGCCAAATTCAAATCATAATTCCATTTCTAATTGAACTATTCCACTCGGAAGATAAAACAGCAATACGTAATACCGCAGTACGAGGATCATTCGAAGTACAAAAGTCCGGGTAGTGCGAATGAGGCAGAAATCGAGGTTCACCAAAACCAGCGTGAGTCTCGTATGCCATAATAACTCTTGAGGACAGTGGTGGGCTGCCTGCCACGAATTGACTACTCAAAGAAACGAAGTGCCTCCATATACAACAAATAACAAGGGACCTAGAAGCGAGTGGCCAAGAGGCTTGCATTTCTGTTCTACCCGGAGCTGGTCATTGTGGAGAATACTCGAGCTGAAGATGAAGGAGAGTCGCATATACTTCTCGAGGAGAATGCCGCGTTGAGGCGACCCTATTTTCCCTCTTCTGGTTTATCCTTTTGTGTCTGAAATATCCTCGTAGCTCACCTACAATACACGGCGAACAGACTCTAACATTTTACAAAGTGTCGCCAAGTTCTTCGTTATCGAATGTAGACTGGATAGTGAACGCATCGGGGTTTTCCACTCGCGCAATAAATTGCATCGCAAATTGACGCTTCACTTTGTGCATTCGATTGTACAGCTGCACAGTGAATAGCGAGAACACGCCTTTCAGCATTTTGATTATTATTGTTGTTGCGGAATCTTCCCAAAAATGTTACGGCTCATCTATCACATATAGAAAAAAAAACTTCACTGTATACATATAGAGAAAAAACGTAATCCTATAATCCATTAATTTTTCAGTAAATCATTCAGCAGTTACACAAATATTAATACGATCGCGCATGGGCGAACAGCTTCCGCGGGCGTTAATAACTGGAAAACGAATGGAATCAAATCGCCGTAAATTATAAGGACATTATAACACGATGGAAAGTGAACAATTACAATTTCGTTAATTTATATCATAATAAACAGCAATAGGTAAATTGTTTTTTAACCACTTTTTGCAGGGAAAAAAACTCAAATTTCTGTCTGATTGATATACGCAAGATGAAAAATTGTACGACCCTAATTCTGACATCAATTCCGGCGGGGAGTCATTACCCACTATTGGCCGGACTAATTTTCATTTCACAAAATCCTATTGCTTCCAATCCGCAATAAAAATAATATCATTCCATAAATCGCATCTATCTCCAATGAGCGAAATATGTTGAGGAAACGTACACCCCGTCCTTTTTTTACCCATTGTCCAATCATATCTCACAGCGCATTCCTTTTCATATGATCCGGCAACGACGCGAAACGTGACCGCAAACTCATAGACAGGATTTAAGAAATGTGTGCTCTCGAGAATGCAAAGTGTACATCCATGAATGCGAAAGGATTGAGAAAGTTGATCTCGGGTTTTGGAAAGCCCGAAGTGGTTGGCTTGCGATACGATGCGTGTCGCGATGCGTTTTTCGTGACGGTCTTCGAAGGTACGGGAACGAAAGACTGGCTGGAGTCGATAAGGTAACGTTCCGAACGAGCCTGCTTGAGTTATCGAGTAATATCGAACCTGAAAGTACAGACGTTGTGAGCGGATAAAAAGTGAGATACGTATATGCAGTTTTGTCAGAGCGATGCAACGACTAGGTATTCTCGTGTTTCTTCGAGGAGTATACGAAAAACCGCGACGCACAAGAGATATGGTACTCCGCCGATTTGACAATATATTCCGTTAACCCGGTGGAGCTTTGGGTCGTTGAATATCAATCGCCTTCAAGGAGACTCGCTCGATTTTCTCGCTGCTACTGCGTCCGAAGCAGGTACAATCGCCTGAAGAAATACGAGAACAAGTCCCACTGGGATTTTGTATTTTGTGAAACCGGTGTGTATTTTGTCCTATAATTCGATTCAACAGAGATTTATCCCATGGAAATATTCAACCCCATACTTCCAATATTCTCCCCGCCAACTTCTGCAGCATCCATTTCTTTCTGAATTTTCTTGTTTCTGGAAACAACTTCACACCCTTTTCCATTCTCGCCTACCGCGATCGGTTGGGCTGATTGAAATTTCGTACACCGCGATGCTGATGCGTATTTTCTACCGATCAACCTGCAAATTCGCGGCTGCGGTTTGTCACGCGTGGAAACCAACGGGAGAATTCGAATGAGAGGAAGAAAAATTGGAATCTGGAGTGCGCGTAATGTGGCCGCAACGCGACCCGATCAACACCACCGAATCGACTATGTATACCGGGATGATAGAGAAACAGGGAAGAGAATTTAGGGAGAGTGGAAGAGAGCGCTATGATCACGGATACGAGAATGGATTACAGTATTGTAGTCCTCGGAAGGTTGCGTACGGATTCTCTGTGGGGTTACCATCAGCCTAGCATACAGGGTGTCCACAGACTGTTGCTTCCTGAAATGGGAGATTGGGGGTGAAATACTGAGTTGTTCGATACAAGTATGCATGGGTCTCGGACCAAGCCCAGAAATATTATGAATTTTTAAGGACGGTCCGACCAGGTGAATAGGTCGACGCATCTAATTGGCCCATCGTATAGAATTCATAATAATTGAGGGCTTGGTTCATGACCCGTGCACGCTTGTATAAATTGGCTCAGAATTTCAGCCTAAACCTCCATTTCGAAGGCTGCCATCATTGGCCGGACACCCCGTAGATGCACACGTACATATCCATATGTGCACATAAACAAGGAAATAAGCGAGTACGCTTTATGCGCACTCTGTGGCGGCGTCGTGGCGTCGAAAGCACATCTCGCACATTTACATACACCGAACGAACAAGCCAACCAACATTATCCCTGGGCAGTGCAAACTCCATCCTTTCGAACTGTCCTGATGCCCTTTCTCATTACGCAGCTTACGAACAACATTCATCAATCAATGAGATCGCTTGTGACACCTCTGATGCTAGTCCATTAGCGTTTTCTCTTTTGCAACCGCACATCCACCACACTTCTCGTCTCCAATGCCTAGTATCGTATGTTATTCCCACACGGATGAACCCGCGGACGCGTATACGTGAGGTCATATGCGTTTGTTTTGGTCCGCGTGTTAGTATGTACGTGTATAAAGGCGGTTACAGATGTGAGCAATTTTCGGTACCCCCGCGGTTCCGCTAGCCGTCGCTTCGTTACGCGCCGGCTCCAATTTTAATTAGAAACCTGGAGATACAGCGCTGTGCTAAGCAGGGTCGACCGGGGAAAGGAAGGCGGCGGAGGTCGCTCAGGGCACGGGAGAAGTGTTGGAATCTGTATCACGAACCTCGTCTGCCCGCTATACCGATTGCTCCGTATCCCCGGTGGTATAATTGTGGTTGAGCTAACGTGCTCACAGGACCTAGTTCTATTCACCATCAAACGCAACCTCAACGCACACATCCAACCTGCATTTCCGAAAAGCTCTCCTGTTACGCTTTTGGACATTGCGGTCGTCATTGATCACTGGATCTACTGGATCTTCCGCGTTGCGAATCTTATTGCTTTTAGGAACAGTCTTCAACATGAATTTCACTTTTTCGGGCTTTCAGCGATTTTGAGAGCGGCGACGCTTCTCCGGGTGAAACGGTAGCAAACTGTGCAGTGGGCTGGACAAAAAATGGATGAGCAGGGTAAATTATACCAACTGAAAAGTTCTCCAATGAAAAATCGTTTATCACAATAACTTGATAAATACCGTGCATAGAAGGATATCCCTCAACTTTTGAAGTCTTGTCCAAACCAATTATTAGAATTTCAGAATTTTAGTATTTATTTTTTATTATAATTATTATTTCACGTATGAAATTTTTATTTAGTTATTTCAGTGCTAGTAGGTAGGGAGAATTTTCCACCGAAACTCTTCGTATAGAAAGCGTCGATTGTCATCCAACAGTCGTCAGAGGCAAAAGTCCAAAGTCCGAAAAAAAACGCCGACAAATGACTGACTTTATCGAACGAATATTTGGGAGTAAAACGACGCACATTGGACGAAAGTTCTTTTTGAGCACTTTCGTTCATCAAACCTCTTCTGGTCATAATAATTGACCAATCCAGGGGATCATGAAACAGCCTGTGCACGAATGTAGGTGTTTCCATACCACGAACATTGACGAAAGTATGGCTCGGGTATGCAGAAGGATTATTAATAATAGAAGTCAATGAATCACTTGTCAATAGTGAAGCACGAAGTATTACATCATGCAGTTTGAGTGTTGCTTTTTTAAAATTTCCTTCGATAAACTTTTTCAATTATGCCATATACGCTTTTATCAAACAACCTGTATGGTTGCTCGATCGATGTTTGCTGCGGTGAAGCTTGGAGATTTGCTTGCTTTGGATATTTTTTTTAACGCGATCACAGCGAGGGCGTTTGCTTGCGACATTGTGACTGATCGCGAGTTGCTGGTTGGGGGTCGTATATTTTTTATCATCCCGGGGAATAATCCAAGTGGATCACGAAAGTCCATAAATACTATCTCCAAAGATACAGCTCTTATCGTAAGACCAACTGCGACAGGCGAATTTTTATATCAGCTCTTCCCCTGTCCTCGTTTTGATCCGAAATGGTTCTGCGTTGAGGAAAAAAGAAGTGTCGTGTAACGACCGCAAACGCTTCGAGCCAGTATCACTCGCTTTGACAAATGCAGGGCCTCCATTCTACCCCTCCCTGTTATCACACGTTAAACCTTCGGTCTCCTTCTTTCCCTCGAGGCACGTCTGTAGGTGAATTGTTGGAATTAACGTTGCGTCGGTGATGTAAGCCGATTAAACACAAAGAAGGTCCAAAGATAAAACGGAGAAGGGAGGCGATAGCGTTTCCAACGAGGTAGAGATAATAAGGAAATCCTTCGTGCGATACAACGTGCTCTTTCTGACTATCCCACGAATCACTAAGTCCGCTTCTCTAATTATGAGATATTTCTCAATTCTAGATCCATGATGTGAATAGTGTCAATTGGGCGTTTCGATGTTCTCAACCATTGTTTCCAGTTTATGGTTTTCATTTCGTTATTGTCGTGGTTTTCAGTTAGCTTCTTCTGGTGGTTTGGCAAATTTGGTAGGTACCTGACCCACGTAAGGCCCACCTTATTTGTTTTTAAGTACAAAAAAAACTTTAAATATCAAAATACAACAAAAATGTTTATTTAATTATTTATTCAACAATCAAAGCATTGACTGCAGCGCGGCGGTTGCTATGGCAATTGCGGCCATTCAAAGTTAAACACTCTACGATGAGAGCTCAATCCGTTTGACTTTGTAGTTTTGGATATTTAAAACGTGGGCTTTATTAGGCTTTAAAAAATCGTGAATTTTATACTATTGATAAAACGAAGCTATTGATAATGACTCTTCATAACGGATACAGTTGAGGCAACAGCTAAACGCTGAAAATGAAATTTGTCGCTCGTTGCATATCTCGTATCACTACACGACAACACTCGACTCCCACGAATCCCTGGAGAATACGAATTATCCGTTCCTCATCCCCCACCGAGGATCCCGTACTACCTGCGGATTATACATCCCAGTTGAAATTACACCGGCATCTTAGAAACAACATATAGCGCTTTGGACAATAACGATATACACGATTAAGCTTAACACGATGAGTGTGTGTTGCCGCTTATACCGTACAGTCATGCACGCAATATCTTGAGGGAATGGAATTGCTATGGGAAGGTATAATCATCGCAACGGTGTGTAGAGTATATTTGATAAAGTCTCTTACTACATCTTTGGAGGTGCCAAAAATCCTTGCGAAATGAGCACGATCCTGTAACTTATGGGGCTCTACCGTATAAAAATTTTCGTCGAGAAAAAGGACTGATCCGACTTCCCCGGATAATATCGAGCTTCAACCGGGCTTCCAGTCTGAAATAGTTGGTAATAGGTGCCAAAAATTCTTATATCAAAAACTAGATGGCAGTAATATAAAATACAATGATAGAGAGGGAAATACAATGATAAAGCTAAATGAGGAAATATATATTCAGCGCCATGGTTAAACATTGTTTGGACCTACAGTGAGACGAAAAGGTTACAGGTTATTTCTCATACTCACTTGAGGCTGTTCTAAGGAACCTTCCCATGACAACCGATTCCAAAACCAAAAGGTGAGATTTGTATTCAAAGAAGTTCCGTTCGCTCTTGAAACGCAAAGATTTAGATATTAATAAACGTATACTGAACTGTGTCACGTGCCAGACATCGTTCCAAGCGATGACAAAATTGAAAGATGATGATAAATTAAAAAATTGCTGCTTTTGGTCGCACAATTATTCGCAAGGATAACGTGGGTTCACGTAGACACCCGCTGATCCTAGAGTAATCTTCCTTTGTCAATTCGATGGTGCTCAATGTGATATACTTTGTTGAATCAACTGGTGACAATGGATAAAGTAGGCGAACGTCGCTACGCGTGATAATCCTGTAAGCCGGGCTCTTCAGCTGAGATTTAATTTGACCTCTAAAGCCAATGTATATCCGATACATTTGCATTTGAGTTTTATTCATTGGCGACGGATTTGCTACTTTGATACGTGGCATTTAACGGTTTCATCCGTGCACAAAACCGTTCACCCTTAGTTCGGTTCAGCCCTGAAGAAAACGATTGGTGCGTATATGCTGCGAATCGAGCTGCTGTGAACGACCAACGCTGTCCGATTTTTACAGTTTCGCATCCTAAGCTCGTACTATCGGTCTCGATTATGTTCGGTTCCCTTACGAAAAGACGAAAGGAAATACCAGACCAAGCGAGCGAAGACAAGATACAGCTAGATACCCCATCGTACGAGGAAAGCTACTTATCTCTGCATTTCACGAAGCGGGTCTTTTAAGTCGAAACTCGAGACGTGTCTTTGAACGAGGTTCCACAAAAATCCAACTGACTCAGCTCGATTCCGATTATATCCGCTTGAGGGACACAAGTCAGATGCGATGATATACTTATCCGGATGCACCGTATATCACCAGCATGATTGCGGTATCGATATACATAACGAAAAAGGAATTCGTGTATACGCGACTTATTCAAAAAGTGAGGTGATTTTTTATTTTTCTCGAAAAATATTTGTTTATTCATCAATATCCATTTTTTGATCGCTTAAAAGTAATCAACAGCAGATATAGTACATTTGTCCCAGTGCATTGTCCAATCCTCAAAGTACTTCTGATGTGTGCTTCATGGCCTCTAGCTCTTCCATCGATGGGCTCTTAATCCCCTTAATCGTGGCAAAACTCCGACCTTTCGTTGTTCCTTTTACTTTTAGGAACAGAAAAAACATGGTGGGGCCAAGTCCGATGAGTTCAGTAGCTGAGACATAATTACGCTGTTGTTTTTTTCGCCGAAACAATCACCGATGCGTGAGCACGTGCAATATCGTTTCCGATAGCGAAAATTACCAAGCATACCAAAACACGTGTAACCTCAATATATATTAAAAACAAACTATATATGCAAAATGGCTGATAATGTCAACACATGTCGGGGATACGTGTACCAACATAACGAAACAACCAAAAACATCAAAAATCAAATGTACGTAGTCCGGGATATTTGAAAAGTCAACTTATTTTTTGAACAGATGTCGTATATACATGGAATTCTACTTGATCATTTGGGCCCCGAATGAAAGTTGTTTCGTTGGTTGTTTTTGACTTCTGCGATGCTTTTGGAATGCTTGCACGCTCCGAGGACGAACCTCAAGCGTTATCGAACGAACTGATTCTGATTCCAATGCGTCCCTGAAATAATTTTATACAGATAAGTACTCTTGCATTTATGCAAAGGTAATTTTTCTGACATTCAGAGATTATACGGAGATGGTCCTCGCAACCGAGAACCGTTGACTTCGACACACATGCACGAACTGTTACTGTGTGCACACCGTTGAAAGCGCTCAATCTTGCATGATCAAGACGTCCGAAGCCACATAGCTCTCCAGAGCCGCATATATGAAATATTCATACCATTTGCATACTGGCCGGAAAAGTAAGACGAGGCCCTGACTCGAAGCCGCGCTCGGTCGTTAACTCCAGCAAGGGCTCGCACAGTAACGGTTACGTTCCATCCTACGTTGCATAGTAACGTGCCCATAAATCTCGCTCTCAAGACCGTCTAATTTACACGATCGATGTTATACGCAGATTGGATGTATTACGGGTTAAACATTCAAGGTCAGCCGCTGTCATATTCCAAAAACAGCCTCTGACCTTTCAAGGATTCATTCCTTAAGAACATTATTTCCATAGGGCTCAACGGATAATGAAAAATAAAGTGGCTAGGAATAAATTCAGAGTACAAAATGTTAGGCTGTAAACAGGTCTGAGATAACTTGTTTGGGTTCATTTGGTTTTGGGTTTGTTTGGGATTGAGTTTGTTTAGGTTTGGGCTATTTTGGGTTTGATTGTTTGGTTTTGGGTGTGTTTGGGTTTGATTGTTTGGCTTGGGTTTGCGTTTGTTTGGATAAACTTTAAAATCTCGTAATCTATGCACAAATTTGTAATTTTTTATGCAGCTAATCTTTGTCCTTTGTTATTATCTGAAGATCTAGTAATTTATAAATGATACCTCACGAATCAGCAATGGCATAAACGCGTGTAACTAATTATGCTCCACTGTATTGAATCCTTGCTCTTTTCTTGGAAACCAAGAAAAATGGTGAGAAAAATGAGAGGAAGCGGGGCGAGAAGTGATAGAAAGTAGAAAATATAGGAACGCGATAGCACGAAACAAGGGAACCACCCACATTCCGCGTTCAATCGAACAAAAGCACCTATGGACCCATTGTGCTCGCCCCATTTGAAAGGAGCGCAGATTAAACGTGGGTGAATGGGTAGAGCAGAGTAATACGCAAATTCGAATTACAGCAAAAGCTCCTTGTGGTAAAACCTATTTGACATTTGATGACCCACGCACATATACATATACATGACAACTCAATCGTATATACAATGGCACACGTGTACTTTTAACGTCGAATCAATAAGTTTGTCATTATCCCATGCAAAACTCAGTTTGTATTGCGGTTGAATATGGCGACTTGCAGACCCATAGAGATTATCAGACACATTTATAATACTATACAATTATTCCTAGATAATTCATTGTGCTCTAAAATGTAACTGCGGAGTCGAATGATCATTCGTACCTGCAGCCAGTTACACACAATATTTGTAGATGCACCTCAGAAGTCCGCAATTTTTTAAATATCTATTGTTACTATTCTTATCAAGACATTCCCATCAAAAAGTGAAAAAGGACGTTGCATCTTCAATTCTGTCACGTTGAGAGCACCTTTTTCACTAACGCCTTTTTATATTTTTCAAATTCTCGTCTGGCAATACCTAATGCACTATTGTTCGTTTCCCTGAATATATCATAGCCCTGATCGCGTAGCCTTACCTCTTATAATCTCTCATTCTAATGGGAACTCCCAGAATAACTGCTTTTGAAAGTTTATTGAAAGCTCTTCACAGCCCCTATCATGGTTAGAGATGCCTTATTAAATTTTGGTACGATTAAAGCTTAAGCAATAAATGGAGGATTACGCATGAAAATGCACGAATCTATTTTTAATGTTACCGCACATTATACCTTTACGTCAACGATTGCGACTTTCCACGTCATACTTTAAAGACACCAGCCTGAGTCTTTTTATAAAAGCAGAAATGTTCACTTTAATAGTTATTATGTAACCGTCAGATTACTGGAAAGTGGGCAAAAATTGTAACATAGTCTGGCGTCAACGGGAAAAACCGTGTTTCTTCAGATTATCACTAGCTGCAATTATACGGAAAATGTAAAATCATGAAACTTTCAATTATTTAGTAACTAGCTAAAAGCTTATCTTTGTAGCGTCACTGCATTCAAAGCCGATCACCATTCGTATCCTCTCATTCCATACCGAAAAGAGCTGCCCGTCCGTATTGTTGTCAAATATTTATCAGGACCGAAAGCAAATCCAATCAACTTTATGAAACTTCTGCTGGCTTTATTAGAAAGTATGAATATTGCACGAGCTCTGGTAAGCGTCATAGCTTTAATCGTAATATACGCGGGAAACTCCGAACACAATTTTGATGAATTCCATGCAACAGCAAATAGAAGTTGAAATGCCAGAGGTACGATCATCGGAATTTCATCGTTTTAACAACCGGTTTGAACAATATCAAGCCGAAGCTTTTGAAGATACGATATGATGAAAAAAAAATGGGGATTTACGCAATAATGATCACGATGGCCATATCCAGATTGCTCTTCATGGCTATATATGGTTGAACAACGTATTCATACTGACGATTAAAAACAAATGAAATAACGTTTTCAAAATCGTCAAGAGAAAATATAAATAACTCGAATATGATCCGATCGTGTGGCACCCGTGATAGTTCGACAAGAGCGTTCACGGCGAAACTGATAAATTATTTTGGAAAAGGCATTGATGAAATATGTACGTTGTTTGTTAAAAAGAAATATGATGATTTTTCAAACTTAGCGAATTACGTACATTCAATTTTCAATTTTTTGATAGGGTTCCGTATGTGAAAAGGAAAAAACGAAACCCCTATAGGATCAATTTGTTGTCTGTCCAGACCCTTTATCTCGGGAACACGTTGAGGTATCGAGTTAAAATTAAAACCATATATTCAAGTCTACAATTTCTTGAAGCTCTGGAAAATTCAAACTTCTAAGCTAAAAAATAACTTCTATCTAATTACCCAATCAATTAAATAAAAATATTTTCTATCTAATTACCTAATCAATTAAATAATTATGTAGTTATCTAATATTATCTAATTCTCCACTCAGACGTGTATAGCTTGCCACAATAAACCGAGAATAACCGCGGTTCCTTCGAGGAAAAATTAGGTTTGTGCACTTACGCAGTTACCCTCAATGCTCGTAAGCATTGAGCTACCATCTTGATTAGGATTGCGATGGTTTCCATTATTAACGAATTGACTATTATTTGCTGTTGAGATTAAGAGACGCCCATACAAAAAGAAAACAAAAGCAAACGAACGATTCACTGGCGATACGGAAGAAACATCTTGTTCTTATTTGAGTTTTCTGGGTCCTATTCTACGTATACCTTTGTTTTCCTTTTTTTATAGTTCTTGTCTTGTTTTCTTTCTGGCGGAAGGAATCCTGAGGGTATACGTATTGCGTCTACATCGTTCAGGAAGAAAGTACAATCACCACGTAGCATCGAAGCTTCGCTGCTCTGGGGATTTAAATTTAGCAGATCTTTCGGTCCCTTCTCGTACTCTCCCCCTTTGTCTGATTCCTTACTCTTCATCTTGGGCAGCATCTTCGGCTACTGCATGTACTCCACGTTTTTCTTCTACCACTTTGGTTTCTTTCTTACCTTTCGCCTCTTCTTCACGTTCAGCGTTCTCCCATGAGTATTCAATGCACTTGGGACGCTTTGGAGTGCGTCTCCTCCAACTCGCATAAAAACCTCGGGGCCACGAACTGTTTCCTGAACCGGGAAGCAATAAACGTTGTATCGCGTCACACCTTCGCAAAGCTTGTACCTATTGATCGTCCAAAATCTCGAGACCAACCTGTAAAATGCAGTTACGATACTTTGCAGCATTAGGGATGAAACGGTTTTTTTTTTCCTTTTATGGGTGTTAAACGTCAAAACGACTGCGGTGAGCCATCGGATTCGATGACGGAAAAATATATTTGCGAAACACCTGTTTTTGTTTTTTAAAATAAAAAGTTTATATATGCAAATTGCATGCAGCGCGTCGCTTTTGATTATTTGAATTAATTCATCACTCAGGGCTATGCAACTTTCCGCAGTAAACGGACAACCACCCTCGACCCTTTCGGATATAAAGAGGGTGCGCACACTTGCCCACTGCGCACGGTTACCCCGAATGATTCTACTACTCGTTCAAAATCTGACGGTAAAACCGTAAAACTCCCACGACGTTAACCGTGTGTGAACCACAATAAAAGACAAGCTTTATTTACGGATACCAAGAAGACAAGCCCTTGGGATTATTCGCAGCCCAGGTTGGGCAGAGAAAAAAAAAAAACTTTCAGAATAAAACGAGAAAAAGAATATTCCGAGAAAGCTGCAGACCGTTCCATGCGTTGTCCGCGCTGGAAATTTTATTTTCATAAAAGTATCGTTCACGATTCGACATCACGACTGAAATCGAAAGATTATTTCTACAGCGATGAGTATCGGATGCGATCGGTGACGATCGGTATCCTCGATAAGCCGCGATAATGGAAAAGGTTGGGTGGCGGCTAGAATATACGATAAGGATAGACACTCGCACCGGAGATGATGGAACCTCCGAGGAAAGAAGATTGAAGACAAAAAGAGAAGTTGGAAAGTCAGAAGGTAGCGAGAAATGGAGAAAAGGTACAGCACTAAGAAGTATGGCGAATTGCCCAGGAGCTACTCGGTGGTCCAGTATCGGAAAACGGAAGTTAAGTAAGACGCCCCCGTATGGCACTGTGCCGTAGAAAACGAATAGTTCGAGCAATAAATCTAGAAGATGGCGAGCGGAACTGGCGAGGTTTTGGTTCAAGCTTTCTCCCTTCCTCCAACTCTCGTGCTCCTTCTCTTTCTCTCTCTCCGTCTTTCCTTTTGTTTTTTCCTCTCTCTCTCTCTCTCTCTCTCCATCTCTCCGTAGAGTTTCTGGGCGGTAGCCACTGGGATTACTTTGGCATATGTACGTACACATATAGAGGGTGGCCAAAGTGCACAGAATCTAGTGGAAAGAGAGGGATGAGCTTGGTAGCTCGGTGCAACACTGCTGGGGAAAAGGGTACACCAAGTCCTGGTTGCTTCTCCGTATTGTGTTTTACTTTATAATGCGAACGTCCGCCTCGTTCACGGCCAGATAGCTCGTTGGTGGCAGAGCACCTCTGCAGATCCTTCACCAACCAACCGTCGTCCGCTATCCTCACTTTTCCCTGCAGATTTTCGTTATCTTTATCGACCATGGTCACGTACGAGCGTATATACTTTTCGAGCTCGTCTTCGGGGTCCTTCACCCCTCACTTACTCCAGTGAATTTACGAGAGTTTTAAGGCAAATTTCTACTATGCTTCGTGGCCACGTGGGGAGTACCAGGAGAGAATCTGCATACACCTCCCTGCGTTTCGATTTGCGTGAGCTTTTCCATCGGTCGGTGTATGTGTCTACACTGATAAGTTTCCGACTTAACCAAGCAGAAGTAAAATTCCAGTCGTATCTCAATACTTTTTCCAAGGGTGACAATGAAAGAGGAATGAACGAAGTTTGGATTTTTGGCCCACGATTTGTGTGGATCTGGCAGGCTTTTCCGTTTCACGAGTGTGGATTAATCAGCACATGGCGGTGCGATTAAATTCCTTTCCTTGAAACGGACAACTCTACCGGCAATCAAGCTAAGTTTACTTCACTGTAGAGGAATTGCTGTGCTTTCCTTCGCAATTGCAAAAGCCTAGATAGCCGAGTTCGGGGAGGTTAGCCAATTTAGAAGGGGAATGCTTTGAACTGGATCAAGGACTGCTATGACCGAGCAAATCGTTGGTTACATTCATCGAATCCTGATACACAGATATCGGTAATGAAAGTTGTATATATGTATATTTGTGGGTGTGCACATGTATTTAAAGACTCGTTTATATGTATATGAAATATTCCATTTTTGATTGCCTCACGCGTTGTTATATCTACTGTGAACGGAAGTAGAAATGAGAAAAGTGAGACGGTATGAAATACAGAGAGAGGGAGAGAGAGAGAGAGAGAGAGCGATCGAGGGCAGCGAGGGTTCTTTCTTTACCCTCTTGAGATTAAAGAATCATGGCGACTCCATCAAAGATTCGTTTCCCACTTGCATTTTATTATTTTCGCATACCCTCGATATTACAGTATATACAGTCACCGACAAAAACTCAGTCAAGCACATGTCAATATCGTCGAGTGTTGATTATTATTGAACGTGGAAAAAAAACATTTCCAATTGCTGATTTATTATTAAATTAGCTATTCGTAAGGCTAACCATGTTTAGCATGATCTAGACTGGGAAATCCGGTATGCTCCCATTTTCGACCAACTTTTTTCACGACGGTAAATCCAGAGATACCCCAAGCCGGACTGCATTTGTTTTTCTCGAAATCCAACAATTTTCGAACGCAAATAACTTCGGTCGAATAACGTAACTGAGTGGATAACTTATGGGGCCCTTACGGGCCATTAGTCAAAAGTGTGACTACTCTTTAAGGGTGGTATTACGCTTTCGAGCAAAGGCTTATGGAAAGTTTAGGGAAATTAATTCAGCTTTGCCCAAAGCCCTGACTCAATTCCCACATGGGTAATCCATTTGGTTTTTTTTTTACGGTTCATCAATTATACAAAACGTAACTTCAAAGCTCTAGAACTTTTATCTCCACCATTCTCACAAGAGCTCAGTTGACGTATTTTTTATCCAATATTCGTAAAAATCCAATATATTTTTCGATCACAAATAAATGTAAAAATCGAATGCACGTAATTTTTTTTTAAATTCAATTTCGTAACTGCATGTCAGAAAAACCGAATATCAATAGACTTCGTGGTAAATTGGAACCCGCTGTGTCCATGACAAAAGTTGAGTACTCGTTTTAACGTCTCGTTTTCATAGGCGATTCAAATGTTAGCCGTATCGGCGAGATCGTCGAGGGCGGTTAAAACGGGGCTGTAATGCCTTCATAAGAATGAAGCTATTAACGCAGCAGTTTGCCGTGTCGGCGTGAGATTAGTTCGGTTCGTGCACGTTCGCATTACGTCTGAGAGCCCACAAAATCCCCTGACAAGGGCTTTTGTTGCGTACTGGGGAACAACGATTTGAATTCAAATTACGTCTATATTCGTCTCCGCTCTTATCTACACTTCGTTACTCTCGACGACCGTCGGACTCTCACGTTCGTTCAAAAAGATATAATTAAAAAATATATATATATCTGTATTTCCTTTCGTTAATTCCTTTTTACTCAAAAAAAGATTTCAACCATGTTGACCTACAAGGGAGTACAGGATCAAATATTTTTAAAATCAAAGCGAAGAGGTAGAATCTTCTGAGATGACCGAGCGGGAATATCTTAGTTTTTATTTTTGGAAAATCATAACTGTAAAAATTATTTTTAAATTATTGTTTAACAAGGAAAAGTTAAAAAGTATTGTTCAACAAGGAAAAGTTCATCAAAAATGAAATATTTCATTTACGAACTTAATCGAACCTAAATTTTGGGGTTCGAAAAAAGGATCAATAATTTTTAAAATACTGAACTTAAAGTGTAGTATTTCGCTGCTTACTTGCCCTCTAAATCCAGCGATGCCTTGAGCTTGAACCGTTCCGGTTGAATAATTTAGTATAAGACTAACTGATGGGAGCTGTGAACCTTTGTACTGAATCAACGAGACGTTACCATCTAGTTGATCCACTAGTCAACGTAAGGATTTCTCCACTTGACATCCCAACTTCTGATAACATCTATTATTCCCGCATCTTCGTCACATGCAGACGTTCGTATCGCTAGATGTCACCATGAGCTGATCTTGCGTAGCGGTTTAAGCAACGCTCCAAGAAAATGGATGCAACTGAGCCATCTTGTCAGATCCTGGTTATTTCTCGATCTACTCTCGACGACTTTTCTAGCTAATCCCCGTTCATTCCTCGATTACTTCCTGATCGAGTCCCGAGGGATGGAGAGGCCTAAGATCTCTCACGTGACAAATTTTATCCACGTTGGAAAGCCTGACCGTGACCGGATGTTATCTAGGAAAGGCAGATAAGAGAAAGTACTTTTTTCCAACTGACATTTCTACGCTGGAAACTCATTTCTAGCTCGGTTGTATAAACTCTACGAGAGTTTTGTGTAATTGCCTTTAACTATCGAGTGCGACCATGTTCGTCGGATTATTTATAATATTTATAATTTAACAAATTTTAAGATTAGGCACTCGTAACGACGAAAGCACTCTATCTGGTCATGATCCACTTCTCGTCTTGTTTTTCGTACAGATGTTGAACATTTTTATTACGCATAATAATTTTTGTGAAATATTTGATTAGTAGAGTTTGTTTAAATATTAAAAAATTAATAATAAAATATATAAATGTTCGATCGAATATTTAAATATATAGAATTTAAATATTTAAAACTCCGTTAAGAGGGAGCCCCTTCAAATCGACATTCTTATTTATATATTAAATTTCTCAAATCGAAACAAAAATTACAAATTGTATTACCACGCGAGCGTCGTGATGATAATGCTGTCAAATAAAAAGTTTGGAAACCATAATTTTTAGGTATTTGTTAACGATTTCGAGAAAATATCGTCCGACATTTGTGACATTTAATTCCGATGAAGTACCGCGAGTGCAGCCCTCTTTTAAGGATCAAACTTCAATAACCTGAGTGCTCGAAATTGTGGGTGTACGATGATAGAGCTTACAATTTATAATAACGAATTTGCAAGCCGTGACTATTGGCATTTGTTACGAGTTCGATATCGTCACGAAAATTGATTTCCGGCGTTCAATTCACCATATCAGTGAGAACATGAAAAAAATGCACCAAAAAACGAGCAATCACCAAAAATATAATAGAACATTATCAGCAACGGAGGAACAGCATAATTAATTACTGCGATAGATTATTCCAACATGCGGTCCTTCCCATTGGGCTGAACGTCTATGCCAGTTCACATTGCCGATGTAGCCAGAACACACAATTAATATATTCCGGAATCCGTTCTATACAAAGCCGTCGAACATTTGTCAATTACCGTGAAATTGATCACGTTTTCAACAACGTTATCCTCATTCATCTGAATAATTAATTTAATCAGCAATACGTAATTAGTGATGTGCAACGGAGATGCAACACCTATAACTATTGTTCATCCCGATCAATGTTTCATATACGCACGGTGCGTATCAATATATGAAAATAAGCGTGACAACTGAAGCGCCAATATAATACAATCATTACAACAAATTCATTATTCATGGTATAATTTAATGGCATAGACCATTGTTTATCAGAATTAGAGGACTCTTTAAATTATCGTTTCACCTTTGACACAGCCGGAGGAAATCGATATTTAACAGTAGAGTTAATGATATTATAGAGTCAAACTATATTGAACCGATATTTCTGTAATTTCAGCCGCGGGCGAACACCGTAAGGTAACGTTAGCAATGCTAGGACGAGTTCCACTGTTCGAACATTAGTTGGAATGTTTCGCTATATTAGCAATATACGTGAAAAGTAACGAAATAAATAATAATAATATATAAATAAGAATAACAACATGTCCAACCATTGGAGCACGAAAGTGTCCGAGCAAAAGGACAAACAGTAATTGGTATCCGACAACTGGTACCAGTTACTATAATTCAACATTTGAATATATATAATTAAAAATATTCAACTGTCCGGCGTTTAATTTATACGTTCTGGAAACTAGAATTTACGAGCTTGACGATAGTTCTGGTAACTCTCTTTAAAACCGATCTTTAAATGAATAATAAATTCTTCAACTTCAATAACTCTTAACCGTCCGAGCATTGGTACCGTTATCTTATCAACTGACACGAAATATTGCAATACGTAAAAACAGAGGAATGACTGAATCTTCAATTACTATTACGTATAAGTTTTGTCCCACTATGTCGAACGATAACTAATGATACGATGATTAAAAAATACTTTTCGAATTTCATGGAGTAGAATTTCTAGTGATACGTTCAGGAAGGTACACGTTTCTCCAGCAATTTAGTATAGAATGTACGGCTCGCCGAGCGAACGACTTTGAGGTTTATAAATTTTGAGGCCTGCAGTTGGGTCGTGACGAGGTGGTGAAATGTACACAGGGTCATTGAAAATCCAAGAGGTTGCAGCCACGAAGCAGTGGTTTCGAGAGCCTATGGAACACGAAGCTCAGGTACGCCACAGGTACATGGCCTCATTTTTTTTAACGATCACTCTCATATTCGAGAGTTTGCAGAGACTGATTTGTTTAGGGCAAGTGTTGAACTATCGTTAAATACGCTATATATTCGAATCCAACTCACAGACACTTTGAAGCTTTCACCTCTGGCTTTATTTGCGTAAAATACAGTATTTATAATGGAGCTGGTACTAGGGTGAATGACTGCTGTTGCAGTCAAGATTTTTTGTTCTAGGTAATACCTAAATAGCCAATTCAGTGGTCTGATTCGATTTATTCAGAATAGTTGTTTGGAGACGTTTCGCTGGTAGAGTAAACTGATGATTGCACGTTTACTAATCTCACATATTTTACCAAGCGTTTCGTTTTACCCCATTTCAACTACTTTATCCGGTACTTTGACGAAACCGTTTTTTTTTAACCACCCTTTTAAATACTACTCGTCGTCTATTTTGACACCGAACTTTCTTTGTCCTCGTTCTGGAAACTTCCAGTAGTCAAAAAACAATGAATCGAGTACGTCAACAGCTGGAAGACATAAACGGTTTAAAATTGAAGCATTTCAGGTTGTTCGAAATATGTGAATTGAGGAAGGGACGCGAAAAATTGGTCTCGTGGGTGAAGAAAATGAAGGAAGAGGTTCATGAACAGGGGTAACGAGTAGAACGAGGGTATAACAAGACTTTGAGTGCCGATAAAAGAACCGCCCTCTAACACTGTTAAAGTGGCAAGATAAGGATAGTTTTGTGACGACGCCACAAGAGGCCCCTTGAGCTCTATCTACGGAGTAATAGCATATCTGCTTGACTAAATAAATGAAGACCGCGAATTACGTGCTTCGCCTCGAGAACTCGGATACGTGCACAAGACCCGTGCACGCTTCTTGTAAACGACAGAGTTATCTTGCTAAAAACCTTGCGAGACCAACAAACACAGCATAAATCCACCGGCGCAAAATTTCACGCTCGAAGAAATCATCGCCCGATCAATTCGTATTTATAATTCATTTTCACCGAAGATAAACCGAAGATAAAGAGTAAAGGACAGTGGAAGAATCCTGAAGTAACCCGGAACAGTTGAGACGACAGTTTTTATCGAATACTATTCAAAGTAACGAACAGAAAGTTCATTGTATGCATTTTACGTTGAATGAATATCTTCCATTTCCTATTTCATTGATTTTTCGAAATTAAGAAAAACGCGAAAGGGAAATAAGCTTGTGTTTTTTCAATCGTTTGATTTCCATTTTCTTTTTGTTAGAAAAAGAAACGCTCATGTCAACCCAAGAAGTATTTTTTTTTTAATTTCTAACTTCAGCAATCGTTTTATTATTCTTGTAAAATGTAAATTACGTATTGTCTTTTTTTTTCACGAGAGCTTTGCCCACACCTCTATAATTGAAATTCATGACTTATTAGGTGATTTTTCAAAGCGTCAAAGTGAATTACTTTCACAAGCCGATCACGGAATCCATTGTTGCGTTTATTGAAATTTACTATTTGGTTTACAGTCGCTATCGACTTCGTATGGACCCAATGAAGACATAATTTAAATACCAGTTTAAAATTATGTCGAATTATTTTTGCCTATCTGGATAACATTGTTAGTGGAATAACTCGTGACTGGACCAATCGAGATTTCATCTCCGGAGAATAATTGGAGGGTACCGGCATCGCGAGACGACGCGGACTTCTGCAGGGTGGGAATTACGTCGAAGGGGTTGTACGATTGGATGATATGCTTAATCGATCCTGTGGGAAGGAACGAGAAAGAGGATTCGTGTCTGTAGCTCGTGATTAACGATACAGTGTACAAAACCGGAGAGATATTACATCAACGAAACATTGGGCTTAACCCCCAAGAGAAAGATCGACTGAATCAACCCTCTTCGTTTCGTCGTTGCTCGTTCCCACGAGGGAAACGGGTAAACTGAACGAGAAGGTGAGAAATAGAGACAGAGAAGCATAAAGTGACTTTTTTCTTCCCGAAACTTTTTGCCTTTCGTGGGTCGTGCCGGACGAGGAATATCGAATTAACGATACAGTCAAATACTATTGGTAATTTTTTGTATCCCTTCGAATTCCGATGGCTTAAAATCGAATATCGGTGAATTAAAATGTACCCCAAAAGTGGCTATGCAGCCGAATAGCTGCCCTGTTATTTGACCAACAAAACTTTAATGATCCAATTAGGTTTTCCCACATTATCGAAAAAATTGGAAGGATTTTATACGCTAGTGCCGATACCTAATGAGAATGACGATACGATATTTCCTCGCCGCAAATATTGTGGCAAATTTTATCCTTCGATATTTTCCACTTGGGCAATTTATTTCGGGTATTAAATGAGCAACAAAAAAAATAGAGATATCGATTACACAGAATAAACATGCCGCCAATGAAGATAACATTGAAGGTATTTTAAACGATATCATTTACAAAATTATTCTTAATTGAATTTAAATAAAATAATTCTGTTGTATAAAAAATACATTATAACAAATTAAAATTTTTTTAAAAGTTAATATGAAAAACAAAAATCGTAATTTCCTTCTCTCTGAGATCCACATTTGTCACACAAAATTGTACAGCGGGAAAAAAGGAGAGAAATTGATTCGATCGTAATTACCGTAACATCTGATAATTATATAATTGAGTAATGATGTCATCCAAATGATCCAAAATAATTACAAAACTTTCGTTTAATGAACAATTTCGTAATCATTATTTTTTAACCTGCAATTAAACAAATCAATGATTATATAACTGAATACGAAAATAAAGAAGGTAAATATTCCTGCAGACAATCTACCCAGCTGTTCATTTCAAACACAACCACGATAGTATCCAACGAATAAAAAAAATCGACCCAAACCCAAACCCGGTCGACAATACAAGAAGCTACGTTCCCCCAAAGTTCGTGTAATTTAAAAAAAGGCTACGTCTTTTTTCTATATGGTGTATGAATAGAAAGAGGAACAATTTTAGCGCCGAGCACGTGTCATCATATTTTTCTTTTTATGCGAGGAGCGGCGAGATAAGGAGAGCAGGAGAGAGAGCTAAAGGGATTGAGACGACAGCGAACATTTCTCCCACCTATCTATACGATGGTATATCCGCTACCTGGAGCCAAAGTACATTTTCGAGTGAAAACTCTTTTCACTATCTCAGAACTTGTATATGGACCCAGTAAAGATAGGTGCCAAAAGACGTGAAAGGGTAGTAAGAGGGGCCGTGTAGAACACATCGAAGGTCGTATACCTTTTCCTTCCTTTCGGTACACTTCATGCTTTACATACGAATCTTCGGTGGTACAGACTTCCCGTATCCTCCATTACACACACACGGTCATTCGGGCACACGTACACAGCCGTCTCAACTATCTTAAGTATGTCAATACACATAAACGTATATACAGGGTGACTGGTAATTCGTGCTATACCTTCGAAGGGATTATTACTAGAGTTCATTTTCATTTAATTTTTACTGAATATTTACGTAAATATTATGACTTCAAAAAAATAATATTTACTATTTAATATTTCATATTTATTTAATATCTAATATTTACTTTTAAGTAATAATATTTACTAATTTTTACTAAACATTATTTTTACTAATAAAAATACTGTTCCATTTACTAAATATTTTATTAAATTTTTAAACCTGTTCAATTTATTAAGCCGAAATTTACTAAATTTCAAAGATGCGGTACGGCTGCATTGCCAAATAATTAAAAATTCATACGAAGGTGGCTTGGAAGTATTCAATAGTCTATGAATAGAAACTTTTTTTTTAGTCAAACGAAACTTACCACATTGTTTTTTTTTCGAGAAGTTGGGCTACTGAGAAGATTTTAAAAAATCGTTCGTCGTTCGTGTCAACTGATATACGAAAGGAAGGTCTTTTTCAATTCCATAACTGAAAAATAATTAAATGTTAAATGATTTTACTTATAACTGGAAAATTCAATTTTTTCAATAACCTTGATTTTAGGGTTATTACAGTAACCTCTAACCTCATAAAATACCAGTTGCTCGTACGGGTTACCATGTGGTTTTATTATTCTCGACGACGTTCCTGAATTAAAAAATCTGTGTAAAAAAAGTAATGATGGACGATTTCATAGTTATTGGAAACTTCAAAGTCAAACTGCTCTGGAACAAATATATTGCAAAAAAGGGGTTATATGTTCTTCGTAATAAAGTTCCTTTATAGACCGCTGCATAACATTCTCGTACAAATATCTGCATATATTTAAACGAAAAATGGCAATCGCGTAATAAAGCTCGAGTTTGTCAAAGTTTCATACCGAATATGGAATTTGCGAATTTCACGTGTCCCCCTTTCGTACGTAAAACTCTACACATGCATAAACATAGGCTAGCCCAATGGTGGGTACATATACATACACATAAGCGTGGAAATGGGGGATCATCGCGTTAGCAGACGAAATTTAATCCGGCGCCAGCTGGAATATTTAGTAGACTCTTAGTATAAATGGCTTGCCCGAGGGAAACCGAAAAGCTGTTTCTTCTCTGCGTGGCCAGAAAGTAACCCAAACGCACACATACCAAACAGTGGCTTACGTGTACGTATGGACATGGAAATAAGAATAATAATCCAGAGGAGAGCAGGGTCAGTACGCGGTGGTGGCAATCGAAAACAGTGGTTCCAAAGCATCAGTGTGCCAGTCTGCGTTGGCTATGATGCTGGTGTTGCTTGACAATCTTCAATCTTAAGTTTAAACGTCCCCGAGGCTAGATTTAAGCTTGCGATAGAACTTTTTATATTTTCTCCCGTTCTCTTTTCCTATTACTTCGCTTCTCGCGTGGTGAAAGACCAATTTACCACAAGTATCCAGGAATAGGCTACCAGCCAAAAATCAGCGAATCGTTCACCTAGAAGGTGATGGAAGCGAGCGCAATAGAAAAGCGTCTAATGAAAATGACTATCCGACGATCCTTCGTTCTAGAACATCATCATCTGCAATGAAATTTTGTTATTTGATTGGCTCTTGCGTCCCAAATAATCTAACAACGAAATTTTTCCTGCCAGCTGTATGAAAAAGTGATGCAAAAGCGGTCGTTGCTGTTTTTTTTTAACACGCTTGATATCATCTTATCATTATTTTTCCATTGCTTATCAACTTGCTCACGTTCGCTCAAAAGTATTTTTCATATTTACATTTTCCATATTACATCAGCAATTTTCAATGTTGAACATTTGATTTTGAATTACTTGTCTTCGTCGAAACCGAACGATCTTTGAATTAGAATCTATCCTCAGATTCAGATCCAAAGATTCAGATTTAGATTCAGAGATCTCAAAATCGTGATTTACTAAGAAAACAGCCAAGGCTGTACAGTGAAAACATACTTTTTGCAAAAATTCCTTAGCGATATAAATACAAACGTCGAGTAGTTTCGTTTGTGTCCATCTTAACAGCTTCCGGGGTTAATTCTTCTTCGATTCGACTGTTGTTGTTTATAATTATTTGGCCAGCCGACTTCATTTCCGAAGATAACTTTTTCTCGAGAATTCAACCTTGATCTCAAAGGCAGTATTCCTCTGTCAATTTGATATCAATATTGAAGTCACTGATCTTTAATTCGTTGGGACAAGGCTCTTCAACTATTTAACGTAACAAACGAGCGAAAATACATTGCCGTACAATTAATTGGATTTCTAAAAAGTGCCACCATAGCGCAGGAAATAAATTGGGTTGGGGAGGGAAAAAGAATGTTCGAAACGTAATTAACCCTTGGCCCTCGTTTGTTTTCACTCTCGCGGTGAATCCAATTTTCTCGTTTATCAATACCGCCATGTCGGTGCGTAGTTCCGAATGAAAGAACATTGGCCGCGCGTAGTTTTGTTCGTCCGGTCGACGAATAAACTATTCCGTGCCTCGATCGTATTTAAGTGCCGGAGGCGCAAACGGGCTGCTCTGTGGTGAAGAGAAGTGCAGCAGGGCGGGGCGGTGGTTGCAAACTTTATTCGAGTGCGAACGTCAGGTCCCTTGGCCGAGTTCCCAAATTTAAGCGCGACGCAATTCCATTACGTGTCGGAGGATATGCCCACGAATAGAGCAGTTTTTCACACGCTGTGCGGCCTCACAGGACTTTGATCAACAAAGTGTACTCGGAGTGCTATAGCACGAGAGAAAGCTAGCTAGAAAGCGATAGAGTTTTTGAATGGCAAGGCACAGGCAGAAAGAGAGAGAGTGACATTTTTAATGCATTTATTTTGCTCTAGTGAGCTATGACGCAAGGTACATTGAGTTTAACTACTGATGAGTCGCTGAAAAATGTTCAGTGCTGAGTAGATAAAGACTCGATAATAAACATAATTTCTATAAAGTAGATAAAAAATGTCTAGAATACATAGTATCAATAAAAAATGTAATGTGTAACGAAATAACTAGAAACAACGCATACAACATATAAGGTGTATTATCTCTTCTAAATATATAATCCGTAAAGTGTTTTATTCCTGAAGCAGATAGTAACGATAACAATCGATCATTGAAAGCTCAGACTTGTTATAATTCAGAGATAAATAAAAAATCGTGCATCAGCATCTTAAAGTTAGAAAAAGAAGTGTCACCAGCTAATGAAACAGGCAGAGAGTTTGAAAAACATGCTGTCGAAACGCCGAACGTACGGGTGGGTGGTGAAGGGGAGAGAAAGAAGGAATAGAAAAATGGGAGCAGGAGAGAAAGGGTGACTAAATGAACAGTCCAAGCCTCGAGAGCTCTCTCGTAGCGTACTAGCCGTTGAATGGAACGCTGCCAGTTTTCGCTTGCGCGAATTACCTGCTCGCTGAATCTTTTGTCGCTGTACCATTGTGAAGAAAAAAGAACAACGCGTATGCTGATCTTAAACAATTCACCGGCAGTTTCGTACCCACCCTGTATTATTTTTAGGCAGCCCTTTTTGTCGCCTCTTCATGCGCAAGGAAAAGGATAAGTCTCCTCTGAATGCTCACTTTCAACGCCCTTGCTCAAATAAGTTAGTCCACAGTTGCAAAAGCTGCACGGAGGGAAGACAGTTGGCGGACTCTGTACGAGGACACGTAGGTTTCAGTTTCTCCATTGCTAAAGAAAATGCGTACAAGTGCACGAGTGAGAAACGCGACTGGTAAACGTGTCTCCATTATCGCGAACGAGGATTCATCCACGACCGTTTTTCATATTACCGCTATTACGACTATGCATCGTCCTGACCCCGGAAAACTCGCTTTTCGCCACTTCGAGGGTGAAAAACTACGTTTCCTTGGGAAAATACTTACGGTGGTAAAAGCAGCGCTAAACGTCCGGGCGAAACCGCAAAACACACTTACCACCCCGTGACAAAATGGTGTCCTAACAGAAACTTATTGCCGGACTCTGGACTCCCAAGGCATGGATCGCTAAAATCAAATTCTGGAAAAATCTCGCGCAACTCGATCAATTTTGCTGTGAGTTGGAGACGAAGAAAGGAAAGGCCGAGAAAGGAAAAGAGGTAATAAATAAAATGTTGATAAGCCAGACGATATAAAACGATAAAAAAAAAAAAACAGCAACTCCCCGGGATAACTAAGAGACACGCTTTTGGCACTCGGTACAGTGAACTTTGTCCTCTGAGAAAACGACCAATGGAACGATGAGGTGGGTTGGGAGATGAAAGCGGACTCGAAACTGGCAAGGGGATGAATCTAAACCGAGAAAGAGGGACAGAAACGAAGGGGGTTAAAAAAAATTTATTCTCGCACTTTCGCTCTTGTCGTCACGAAGTCGCGAACCGTAGAACCGCGAAAAAGTTTTTCTGGCGTATGTGCACGAATCGTGAAACCAAATGGTATATGTATATATATATTTTTTTTAGAACCAATGGTGTGTATGGATCTGTGTATGTATAAGTGAGATTGTAGGTAAAGAATGAAAGACCCGAGACATCTAATGAGTACAAATTTACTGAATCAGATTGTTCAACGAGATCAAAAGAAATCTAGTCGCTCTTCGTGGTATATTTTCATTGGAAATGTATAGGATAACCTAGTCTAGAAGTACGCATCCGATAACAGTACGCAACACCAAAAGCTGTGAAGTTTTTTACGATGCGTAGCTAACTTCAGTCGCATTTAAACTGTAATAAGAGGTGCTGTGCGAAAAAAATCAAATCTGGGAGAAAACCCAGAAATTCCGTAAGTTTACAGACTTTTGCTCGAAATCTTAAATATTTTTACCATTTTAAAAATATTTTAAAGACAAGAATGGAATTATTTTTTAAAACCGAAGTAAACTGTGAAATTTCTACAACGAATTTCGTGAAATTCCAGAGCTGTTTCGAAAATCCATAGGTTCTGCCATGCTGGTACAATAGTAAAAAAAAATATCTCAAGGTCAGATATAGGTCGAGTGGTTTGGATTCATGCTCGCGTATAGCTGATTGTAGGTCTGTATCAAATGACAGCGTAAAAAAATGACCTTTATTGGGTGTTTCTACTTTTCGATTCCGGTCGTTTGGAAATGACCTATATAAATCTGCGCTCGGAAACCTTACTGTGATCGGTGAGGTGTGGGCGTTCAACTGCGGCGTATTCCCAATGCAATTCTTATCGCGCGGGTGGTGACCACCGGGCTGAACGAGATCATTGAATCACAGCTGACGAGGTTGACCTAACGACCTCTGGTAGTGGTACCCGAACGTACTTGCATCACGAACGAATCGGTGAACATCGTTTTCCTACGTTTTTCTCAAGCTACAGAGAGGAAAACAGCTATGCAGTGAGGTAAAACTGATTGAAGTTGCACCAAGTAGGTGTAAGATGGTATAGACAAACGTGCGATAAGAGAAAACAGAAAGATCCCTAGGAATAGAAAATTAAGTATAGGCTATACCAAAACATCCCGCATTGATGGTTTCAAGATGAGAAATCACTGCATTTTATTCAACAACCTCATTTTCCAGTGTGTCTAGTCATTTACAGAAGTAAAACTTGTTTTTATATTTTTAGAATCTATTTAACCTCATAGTTCGTACTAAAAATGTTATTAGTTATAAATAACATTTGTAAGTGTAAAATAAACAAATATATAGTCATTCAAAACTACTATTAGGTATATAAAAAATATATAAATATAAAAGACAGAGAATAGTGTTTTAAACTGTAAACTATCAACTTAATTGTTAAAATACACAAGTTTCCCGTACGGAAAATTGACCGGGCATCCCGTATAAAAATTAGGGATTACTCGAAGGTTCCCTGATAAGGAAAGGACTTATTGGGGTATCACACACACACATATTTATGCAGGACCGTTCAATACTCCCATCAATTTATTTTATAATTCAGAAGCAGCATTTCTTTCTGGTACCTTTTACCAGTCCCCTGGCATCTTTATTAAGTCCTGTAAATACATAAAATACTGAAGGAGGATTGGTCAGAAGTAAATCCCTCATCCCATGGCAACTACTTACTCAGCATGGGAATTCTACTTTAAATATAAATAGCTCTTAAAAGCAAATAAAAAAAATCGTCAGCAGAAAAAACGAACCCCAATTTACGTAGACGGGAAAAGATTAGGTGAAGAAGAAAAAACGAATTTATCGGAGCGAGTTGTAATATATATATATATTTATATATATAAAAGTGACTTTGACGAGAGTCTAGTAAGATTTTTATAAATGGTGGTGAAAAGTGAATAATATGGTACATATTTCTTTGTATCTTCAATTATACTTAGCATTAAGGGAATGACGAACGCGCTGGACACTTTCGACGCAGCATCAAAGAATCGTGGCAGGACAATTGCCAAGCGTTGAGCAGGGCGCGTGTTTGTTTATGTACGTGTGGATTCGTTGCGAGCGCAGCGTGGAGAAAAGACGCGCGTAGTTTCGTCGCAACGTAAACACACACGTATATGTACGCGTGTCAGCCGATACTTACATACATATAAGTAGTATATACTGTCCGGGAAAACTATACGAGGTATCGATACGAATTCAATGCCATTATTGAAGTTAGTCAAAAACATTTTCCAAGCGCACTCATTGAATCTCAATAGCGTATAAGCTCACCCTACGACCTTTCGAAATGTCGTAATTTTTGAGATTCCGGAAAAGTGGCCGGGGTTGTCGAACCTTTGTTTTCTGTTTTAAAAGTATTAAAACGGTTTATTTAATCGAAAATTTTCAGCTAATTACGAATATCAACGAATTTTTGTCGAAAACTCTGCACGCAGCAAGAGAAATCGTGATTTTAGAAGTTTTTTACAATTTTTTCATAGAAATTTTGGGTTTTTTGGGAAACTAATGGTAGATTCGTGTTCAGGCGATCAAATTACATCGTAAACGACCTATAAAAAAAATATTAAA
>JAPYZI010000978.1:0-76011 GCA_030523105.1 Ophioninae sp. A BG-2022a
TACCCCTTTTTACCCTCGTCCCGAGCTATTGCGCTAGGCGTAGGCTCAAAAGAGGGATACCACAACATATATGCCCACGTCCCCTCAGGACGTGACAATACACTTTGGAACATTGCGCTCTGAGACTTCAACATGTTTACACCCTAAAGACGAAACATCACACAAACGCCTTCACCAAATTAGAATTCCTGACTCGTGGTCTTTTTTTACAAGCTAATAAAATATGCAGAGCCATGTATTCTTGTGTAACGAACTCTTGTACAACAATTTCCTTCTCCGCGTTGACTAATTCGCTGCGCAGCTGTGAAATGCTGTTACGTTGTTAATGATTAGCTCTTCGGAATCACTGACCATGATTTATCGGCTGTACAATAACTTATCACACAAAACATTTAATTTCAAACGCTGCCAATGGAACGCCCGGAAATAATTATATTTAGCGAAACTTCCCACTGTAAGAATCAAGGAAAGCTACGATAATACGAACAGTACGAAAACGCAAGTGGAAATTTCAATGAAAAATTCTGCAAAAAGCTCAAACGTTTCTACGTAAACTTCTACTACTTTTTACACGTTTGACAATTTCTCTTAAACTCTCTATCTCTTTGAGCTTTTGAATTACGTTGCATTTTCAAAAATTCGTCTTGTTTACCCAAAAACGAAATAAATTTACGAAAGCAAAATCGTACGTAGCTCTTTGAATAACAAGTATGAAAGTTAAGCTATCCCTTTAAAGGTTATCATGGATGAAGATGATAAAAAAAAAGTCCATAATGAGTTAAATTCTTAATCATCGAAAAATAGATGACAAACGATCGCGGAAAAATGAGCGCGCCGGATAAAAAAAAAATCATCAACAGTATTACAAAAAAAAGAGAACGAAACTGAATTCATCCAATTCAAAATTCCGTGCATTCAATTTCGGTATCCTTTTTTTTAACGAAGCTGTCGAACTTTTAGTGCGGCAAGAAACATCGACTAGTATATATCCAAACTTTTCAACGTTTATTTATACATAAATAATAATCACGACTAACTATCATATAATTGAACCAAATTTCACTCGTACCCATCATCAATACTTTGCTACCATAAGTTGATATTTCTAATGACACACAATACATTATAGTAGTATCATAATGTTGTTTATTTCCACCATCCTTCTCAAATGATTTAGGGGCACTCTTAATTTGTGAAGGCATTTTCTGCATACGTAAAAAAAAACCAAAAGAATCCTTCGCGATTATCCCGATGAGTGAATTTGAAGGGTTGACACGACTGAAGTATCAATATTTGTCAGCTGAAGAAAAAACGTAGAAATTTAAATAAAATCTTGAAGAAACCAACAGCCTCAATCTTACTCTCCGTTAGACAAAAATCCAATCAGTTTGAGTGGCAATTTAGAAAAAAAACGACGTATTTCGATACGCAACGTCACGAGGAATCGATATAGTACGTTTGAAACGCGTGCACGAAGATCTTTGCCATTTCCTCCCAGTCTTGTATCAGTCTTGTATCCCCTTCGGATGTTCTGCACAGGCGCCTGTTTTCCCCCTGACGTAACGCTTGAAACTGATACTGGGGTGGCCTGTGGGCATGTCGTTCGTGGTATGCGGGTCAGTAGAACACGGCCGTTTCACGAAACGGCGCCGGGTGACTCATCGTCTCTGTGAAACAACCCTTCTCCACTTTCATCCCTTGTGCAAACGAGGAAAATGTATTTTCATTCGCGCCTACGTTCATATGGAAAACCAACGGTCCTAGTTGTCGAGTCGAAAAAGGGTGCAGCTAAAAGTAGTCATTGGATCGTCGCTGCGTTGATTGAATTGTGAACCGGAAACTATCGTTACATCCGGAAAGGACTAAACGTGTTTTTTGTGGGATTCAATCGGACAGGTCACTTTTTTGGTCGCCGAAATGGCCCTTATTAAGTGTTGCTTCGAAATCGAAGCTCCTGAAGTTTTGGAAAATACCGTGAGAAAGTGCACCGACCCCGGCTGTAAGTTCGACCGAAAACGTATTTCCATTTCATCCTTAGATGAAATGCTGTTCTTTTTTTAACTTGAATATTCCAAAAATGCAGGAGAAAATATATCGGAATTTTTGTTTACGTGGTAAAACTAAATTGAAGAGCCAACGTGCTACGGTACGAGAAACTTTAAATCGAGTTTGAAATTTAAGTTTTCGTTCCGAGCCAATTAGTCGTGGGTCCAACAGGTCCTTTCGAAAAATCGACTTTTACGAGCTCTCGAGTTCGTTCTTGAAATGGATACGTGGCCCCTTGGACGATTGTGTCTTTTAATACAAATGGTTTTTCAATGTTCATTTTTTGTCAGTTTTCATGCGCTTCGCATAATTGAAATGCATTTCTTTTTCACTCACCTTCGCTATTATACGAAATCATATTTTGCACATCAAATTTTTGCGTGGATTTCACAGCTGCCTAATGTCATTTGGAAAATGGGAAAATAAGTTTTCGTTTAATTACTGCGATACAAACTGGAACACTGTTAATTATCCTTCATCAATGTGACATACCTAGCGCAATGTTTGAAGGGCCAAAATCGATTATCCATTTTTTTTTATTTAAGAAAACTTTATACTTATTATGAAACTTGATTACAAAATGTCATTAGCATTTCGCGGATTCTTAAAAATGCCTTTACGTCCGTTTTTGTGCATCGAAAGAAATCAAACGAATTGGATTTGTTTGGGTTATAACAAGTAGCATCTTAACGGTCGAATATAAAATTTTCTTTTTCTGTCTTTTGTTTTGAGATACGCAGAGTGTAAAAAGAAAAAAGTATGCAACGAATAAGTACGTCTCGATCAGTATTTAAAGAAACTGCGAAATCGACTTTCGAAGTCTTACGTCAACACCACACATCGTGACCGGAAGTTATTGAGCCCTGTGTCAACAGAGACAAAACTAAAATGAACATTTTTTCTATGTGCATCTTTTTTCAAAAAGCCCAAAGTTAAAAAGACAACGAAACATGACTTCGAAGCAAAATCGACTACGAAATGCGATTTCGAATTCTATCGAACACTTTCTTGTGTGTGCACTCGGTCTTGTGCACGACCGACTATGCGAAGGACGTTGATCGTCGCCAAGGCCAACTCGTGCACGTAATATTTACGCAATCCCAATTTGTCCGGATTCACTGAACCTTCGCGCGATCCGGCCGTTTGCAATAATCGTATTAATCACGAATCAAAGGCATCGATATTCTCGAATGAAGTGATGGATCTTCGAAAGCCCTTTTTGTGAATTATCGCTATTGTTAATGATCAATTTTCAATTCTGCGAAAAAGTGTATCTTATTATTCAAAATTGTTTTATTTGGTTTCAAATAAAAATTGTTCACTTCCATATCGAATAAACCGACAATAAGAAAATATAAATAATTTTAAATGATGAGAGAAATAAGACAAATATTGAAGTGTTTTACTTTACAAATTTGTGAATAATACATACTTTTGAAATAGACAAATGTAGCATAAATACTAAATTTTTGTCAATAAATATTCGAGTACTTTACAATAGGCAGAGAATTGTTTAAAGCAAATATATTAATAAATAAGTTATTTAAATATAAATAAATGTAAATAACAAAAATTTAATTAAATATCAGAATTTATTATTCACAAAAGTGAATAAATATTTGTATACTCAAAAAAAAAACAACAGCTCCTTATTTCAACCAAACAAAAACAGGTTTTTGAGTAATAGAATACACTTTCGCGCTTGAGGATTAAAAAAGAACCTTTGTTCGATCATTTATAAACATTTATACCAGCGAAGTTAGTGAAATAAAATTTCCAGTATAAGGGTAATTGTTTTTTTCAAATATTCTCTTATTCAATGAATTTGCGCAAAATCGAATGACTTCTTCTTCTCATTCTTTGGCTAATAAGAATATGTGAGAAAAAATAAAGTGCTGACTTATTCAAAAAGATCTAACGCACCACGTTCCAACTACTTAAAAGTTCTAGTGGCGGGACGTCCTTTCACCCCCATCTAGCGATCATCTAGCTAACTATTTATCCACCCAACGGTCGATAAAAACGCCCCCTGTAATGGCAATACAAATTCGAGCTTCTGTGAATCGTGTGTCAACGCGCGGTTTTTTTTGTCTCGTAGCATCGCAGAAACCTGGCAAGTGTTCGCGGAGACAGTCGAAACGAATAAAACAACACACGATAAATGAATTAACGAAATACTGACTCTGGGCATCTGTTGCTCTCCACGTGCGCTCACCGCGCTTATGATACGACGTTCTGGATCGTACTATTTTTCGAAAGTTAAAACCTTTTTATTAGTGTAGCGTTTATCTATGTAACGTTTATATCGATATGAAACGGCGCCACAGTTTCCCGTGCTGCACATCGGCAACAGCTTGCAGTCAATAATTGTGGTTGGAACCTCGCGTCACGCGATAAAAATATATATAAACGCTACCCAGTTTCGGTGCGCAAAATCCCAGATATTTCGCGTCCTCGACGAGCTTCGGTGGAACACTGAAACCGCGAAGATACTGAAATGCGTTAAAAAAAGACATTCTAAGAAAACGTAACAAAGGTCGTTCCTCCTCGTGTGTGTGTGTGTGAGTGGCTGCGCGCTGCGTGACGTGTGCGCTCGTCCATCATGTTTGGTAAACCCCTTGTTTTTTTTTCCAAGAATATCACGTTTTTTCCCAATACTTTTGAAATTTCGGCATATAAATTCGTAAAAAAGATATTTAAAAACTACAACTCTATCAGGGTGAACATTTTGCGATGTGTTCTTTCAGGTTGCTGCTGGTGCTGTTCGGCATTACGGCCGAGATACAAACGACTCGTTGACAATATATTCCCCGTCAATCCGCAGGTAAATTCGGATTTTGCCAACTTTCGCCAGTCAAAAAATCGTTTCAAGAGAAAACATTTAAGCCGGAGCGCTTTGTTTTTTTTTTCTTATTCGCGTACTTGAAACGTTAGTCTGTATTGCTCGCTATAATTACATGCATTGTAGCTCGAATGACTCATACGTTTTGTACATGGATCGAGCTACTTTACTTCACCCTATGAGTAAGCGAGTTCTTCCATTGTACCTCAGTCATCGTTCTTCGAACGGCATACACTCATTTAAAACCCGCACGATTTTTCTGTCATTTTGATGTTTCATGATGCCATGTGAAACCCAATTGAATGATAAGACTTTAGGAAATTTACTGGTCTGAGTGAACGATGCAACTGGTCACACAGATACCTGAAAATATAATTTCCAAATTGGTATCAAACAAGCACTGGTTCAAATTCTAGGTATTAAATTTGAAAAAATCCAGTCTAGAAACACTTTTAAAAACGCTCAAAAAAATCCCAATGACTTTTAGGTAATACTCCTCTAATGTAAACAACTGCACTGACATGTAGAAATTCTGCAAACTTAATTGATTTTGCTGTGGTAGAATTTTGCCTCTTGAATTATATATATATGTACGGAAGTTCCAAGTGCAAGATATTGAGAATTAATCGACCAGCACTGTGCCTTTGCAGGATGGCTTGGTCAAAAACAATATGGAAAAGCTGACGTTTTACTCGCTTAGCAGTCCTGAAAAATTGGACCGCATAGGGGAATATTTATTCCAGCGAGCTTCCAGAGATATTTACAGGCGAGCAACTGCTTTTTTCTACCATGATCAAAAACATGTATTTTTGTTGCTTCAATGGCTCCACTTTTCCTTGCAGGAGAAGAAATGGCTTCGTGGTCATTGCAATGGAGGCAATGGATCAATTATTAGTGGCTTGTCACGCGCAAACGTTGAATCTATTTGTCGAAAGTTTTTTAAAGATGGTGCAAAAATTGCTGGAATCGACAGATCCGCAGTTGCAAATTCTGGCTACGCATTCGGTAAGAATCATTGATATTTCTTGAAAGGATCGTCCAATCGCAATTGACTAACCAACGATGAAGAAAAAAAAATCAACGGGCTTGAAAACACTTTGCTACGAATAAGTTCTTCGTTCAAAGAATCGATGCATTCGGACGATTTTATTAAAGTTGAAAAAAATGCTTGCCTCTTCCAGTTTGTTAGATTTGCCAACATCGAAGAAGACACGCCGTCTTATCACACACGTTACGATTTCTTTGTATCAAAGTACTCTTCAATGTGCCACTCCAACAACGACGAATTGGGAATCCGCAAGCAGATTCGACTCGCCGGGATACAAGGATTGCAGGTATCTCGAATTCACTGCTTATTTACCATAAACTAGGAATTGCAGAGGTCATTTCAGGGAGCGGACATGGAACAAAATTTTGATTTTGAATACAGTTAACCCATTTATATCGCTCAATCGTTCAAAGAACAATTGTAAAGAAGGTTCTAACTGTTCTAACTGTATTTTCAGGGTGTCGTAAGAAAAACGCTTTCGGACGATTTGGTGGAGAACATTTGGGAGCCCGTACACATGGACAAGATCGTACCGTCGTTGTTGTACAACATGCAGAACGCAGCGTACGCATCAGAGACATTGAAAAATCTTCCACGTATTTCTGATTATGGAAAAACTTTTTCGAAGCCATAAATCTCATAGGAAATCAGATTTTTTCCACATTCGCGAGTAGTCAAGAGTGTTTTCTCAATTCAGGTACGCCGGCAAGGAGGACGCAACTCCGGAAAGTCCGACCGAGGAGAGATCGGATCCTCCCCAATTTGCGGAAACGTGTATGCGAGAGCTGGTTGGGCGTGCGTCGTTCGGTCATATTCGTTGCGTGATAAGGCCTGTCTTGAGGTAAGAATAACAATGCATTGAGTGCATAGATATATTCGTTTCTTAGTTTTGACGTAACGTCCCCCCATCTAAGTATCAGTCCACGATCAACGCTGATCAACATTATACGTCCATACGTTTACCTGTATTTTATTCACTTCAGGCATTTGGATAATCACCAACTTTGGGTTCCCAATTTCTTCGCGATTCACACATTCAGGATCATAATGTTCTCCATTCAAGTGAGTGTGAAAGCAATCGATACAACAACCATCCTTGTTCACGATTATTTTTTGAAAAATCATATCCTAACGCGCTTTTCTTCTCTGTTTCGGTCAACCCCGCAGTCCCAATATTCGTACACAGTGGTAGAGGCATTGATGACCCATCTCGACGATCACTCGAAGTCATCGCCAAAAATACGAACGAGCATAGCCGATACCCTTTCGAAAATAATTTCGATCGCCGCCGGAGAAAGCGTTGGTGAGTTTGAACGGATGTTTTTTGAAGAGTCATTCTTCAACGTTCGCAAGGAGTTTCACTATCATCGTTGCGGATATTCAAATTGCCATCTGTAATTTTCATTTAGGTCCGTCCGTTCTCGAGATAATAAATTCTCTGCTGTCTCATCTGCGTATAAGCGTGACGAGAAATCAATACTCGAGCAACGACGAGCAGTTGTATCAAGAAGCGCTGATAAACGCCCTCGGCGAATTCGCGAATCATCTGCCGGATTATCAAAAGATCGAGATCATGATGTTCATAATGAGCAAAGTACCGTACAGTCAGCCCGATCGTATTGTATCGGTTGCCAAGGGCGACGTACTGCTACAAAGTATACTTCTGAAGTCGCTGTTGAAGGTGAGATACAATCAAGCACCGATTCAAGGTTTAGTTAACTCGTCTAAGCTACAACGGGTCGGAAGCTGAATGATACACGTTTCCCCAGGTTGGCACAAAATACCAAACGATACACTTGAACACAACCTTCCCACCGAGTTTCCTAGAACCACTTTTACGAATGTCTCTCGCTCCGGACGCCGAGATGAGGCTGTTGGTACAAAAGATTTTCCACACTCTGATCGACAGGCACCAGAATCTTGAAAAATTGGCTGTTCCATCGTGAGTACGATTACGATGTTTTCATTTAGCGAATCTTTGGAAGCTCGAAGTCTAAAACACTGGTTAATATTGTATTTTTCAATATCAGAAGCCCAAAGTGCAAAAAACTGATCAGATTAGATTTTTATTTTCTTCCGTAACAGAATATTTTTTCTTCCAGAGTCAACATGTCGGAGCTTGACCTCGTGATCGAAAAATCCTCGCGTCCCGACTTGATATTCATAAGGAAGCACGGTCCCGAAATTTACCTCGCACTATACGAGTCACTGGAATTCCCGAGCAACACGGTCGAAAACATCGAAGCGATATACACGACACTTGCTCTGCTGGCAGTTGAACTGGCATCCGAAGAAACCGTTCTCGAGCAGCTGAGATTAGTGCTGAGCCTTCAGGATCTCGCTCTCACGAGCGGACAAATAACACCCGCGTTGAAGTTCAATTTGCACAGTATAGTCGTGAGCCTTTTGGTTCTAATATCATACGTCTGCAATATCACCTCGTTGATGGATTACGCGCATAAAATCGTCGAGTCGCGACGCAAGGAAGCCAGTCATCTGTTGCCAAAGCTGAGAGCCACTTACGAGAGTAATTTGTCGAGCCGTTTCGCTCTGAATATTCTAATCGACCAGGTTGTCGTCACAGAGTGCCTCAAAGGCGCCGGCCTCGATACCGGAAAGTTCCAACAGGGATCGGGCTATAGCAGCAGCTCTTTGCAACACAGGTTTACATTTTTCTAGCTTTAGAAATTCCAACGAGAATCAAACCCAAAGGATTACTCTTTGAAGGATCTATAACGCGTATAAAAACATTCAGCCCCATCCAACGATCTCTGAAATTTCCTGAAGCGAAGACGACTTACAAAATAATTGTCAAATGTTCAATTCGGTGTACTCGACTTGCAGGCATTCCTGGGTGGACAGTGCGGGCCGAAGTTCCACCGTGGATGTAAACTCCGCGAATACAGAACTTGACAGTGGTGGATCATCGCCCGGAGTGCAAAAGGTACTTTCCACTGGATTACACTGAAAAATTTTAACCTTGGAAAAACCGAACCTTCGTTTTCCTTCCCTTCGTTTCCCGTTTTCTCATGATCAGATCTCGAAATTCCGTCGCACCGAGAAATTACCTAGTTGGAATTTCACGCGCCTGTCGGGCTTTCCGAAACAACGAAGTTCCTCGACGATCCCTAGTGACGACGATTATCCTCTCAGCCATTCTGTCAGTCCCGCCAACAGAGCTAAACCTACTATTCCTACCTTGACCTACATTTAAAAAATGAATCGTGCTATCTTAATAGGCTAATTAAGGATGGCACTTTTTATTCTTTCATCGCCCTTCCGTCTGATACGTAATTTCTAACTTTATTTTAAATCACTTAAAACTCTTATCTACGAATTTAGAAACTACCAGGGGAAGAATTGACCTTCGACAGTATGAAGAGAATCCTGACTGAATGTAACAATCATCAAATACGAGATGAAGAAAAACGCGTTCAGCTCTCTCAGTGTTTCAGGAACGCACCCTTCCAAGAATTGGTTACGAAGACCCAACCCAAGGTACGATATTCGTTGTCAGTTTGCCGAATATACTCAGTAACGAGGCTCCGTTAAAAATGAGTTCAAACTATCCTTATCTCGATTGAGGAATCTTAATGGAGAGTACTTCGAATAACGAAGAATATCAAGAATAATTTGTCGACGCCGATACGCCCAATGAAGTTCACAATTCATAATTAAACGATCAATCCAACGACTGTTTTTATATAACCCAGCTTTCATTGAATATAACTGTTTGTTTGTTGGCAGCACGACGTTCTACAGACGAAACTTTCGGACATCTTCAATTCGCTGACGATCGAGACAAGAAATATATCGCAGCAAGGAATTCAGCCGATCGATTCGAAACCCAGTCAGATACCGTCGTACGAGCTGCATTTTCCCGAATTATTCGTTTATTGAACAACCTTTGAAGATATTATTTCTTCGCTCGTAGAGATATTGTTTTCCACTGATTCACGTGGGATCGAATCGAGAGGAACGGTATTATTTAATTCACACGAAGTGTGTACGGGTCGTTACCGCACAGAGGTATTCGCAACTGTATTTTTATATTCGCGACTTGTAGTTTTGGGCTAGGTCTCGATTCTTGTTGATGAACTCATCCTTCGCGCATTTTTGACGAGTTGTGCTTTAAGATGATCGAACAAATAAAAATCATTACCGAAAAAAAGTGAGTTTTTGGACGTTTCGTAGAAATTTCAAGTTTAACTTTCAAGTGTACAATTTCTCCGCAAAGAATATTTCGGAGATTTTCGAAAATGCTACAACAATGAAACTTCAATGCATCATTCGATTGCTATGAAATTTGTAGGCCAAATTTATTCTTAAGATTTATCCAATAGAGTTTAACATAAATTCGTGTCTAGCACGAAAAAATGTTATAGACGATAAAAAAAAATGAATATAGACATTTTTGATTGGCACGATTTTTTATCGAGTTGAAGGTACGAGCAAGAAGCTCTCTGTCCTTCTCTCGTAGCTGCTAAAGTCGTTTGGCTTCTAGTCTACTGTTAAACGCATACAAATTAGCTCCCGAAGATCATCCGATCATTCGTTTGGCTTCGCCACCGGAAAATGTGCAATAAACGCATCAACGCGTCACCCTTGCGTGTCAAATGCTCGAAAATCGAGGATTGTTCTTTTTTCGTGAGAATAAATACAACAAATGCAGATGTTTGTATTTTTGATGTTTAATTATTGCTGTTGTTCAATCGCCCCAGAAAGGAAAAACATTACGCAACAGAGATTGTGAGATACATGGTATAGTGTAGTGTTTAGGTATTGTATATATAAAAACTACGTACCGAGAAGGAATAAAGTTTCGAAAAATTGACCTCGAAATACATTTGTAGTGTGTAGCAAAGAATATCCGTGAAAAAAGGGGATGTTAAAAAATGTTCCGTTTTGGTTCATTTTTTTAAATATTATTATATTAGTATGTATAATCCCATTGACGGAACGAGCGATTGAACCATGTTCTCTGTGTACATTGTGCCGTTTGCAGTGATTGACTAAAATCCGAGGTTCGTAGTCACTTTCAAATGAATTCGTCAAAAGCGATTCTCAATTTCTTCAATTTCTTTTTTCTTTTTTGTTGTTCTTATAAATGCACATAGTTTGGTCAGTTTGAAGGGACGCTCGCGCAGATTTTTCACGGCTGCACCTTAAGGAGCTCCACGTCAAAGATAAGAACAGCGTTTGGTGGGATAGTGTGCTTTTGTCAAGGATTCAAATATATTATTTTGCCTCAATCCTATATATTCTCATGTTCGGGATATCGATCGAAAGATTCAAAAATAATCAACGTCATAAATCCTTTTTCTGGTTCTCTACATTTTCACTGAGTCGGTGAACTTGACTATGTAGACTCGCTTTCCGCGATCTTTTGCATTTTATAAACGAACATTGAAATTTCTACATCAAAGACCTAGTAGTTTCCTCTACATTTCTTGCAAAACATCAGTTTTTTAAATTCCGCGATCTCCACAGTAAAAGGGGTTTAAATATCTACACTAAAATAACAGCGAACAGAAAAAACTAAAACATTAAAATTTAAAGGAAGAAATATCTTGAAATTTAATTTTAGAACTTAACTACTCAATGCAATTGGGCCAAAGTTCTATGCTATTACCGATTTTTGTCTGATACCTCGCAGGTTCAATCAGAAATGGAATTGGTACCAATTTCAGGTTATCAAACTGTAATTAATGTTACAAAGATCAGCCAGAAACAAAATCACGACATATTTGGAAAACTTCACTACGGCCAACAGATCGACCCGTTTAAAAATGAAATCTCGATTACACCCTTGACAGAAAAGATACTCGCCGAATTCTCCCAAGTTCTTAAATAATTGCAGTGATGAGCATTGCCAAAATGTTTGCGATAGTAAAGGATATATTCCAGGATGACCTCGACTTCCGTAAGCAAAGTCAGGCGAGCAGGTGAGCCTGGCACGTTCGCCAACGCACATTTGAGCGACTCCTTGATCCCAACCTTTGATGACTTCACCCTTGCCAATTTTGAACTTGAAGGGCACTCCGCGGTCTCTGCTTGAATCGAATTTCTTGCCGTTCTCCAGAGTACCTGATTTCAAGAGGAGTTAAGTACATTGCACTTGCAGAATACGTATTGCGAGTAAGCTACGAAATCCATCTTACCTGTATAGTGAACCACTACCGTTTGGCCGGTCTTTGGATAGGTTTGTCCTAAATACGTTAAGTTTGTTTAATATTATTGTACAATGATGATTCTCGAAAAGATCAATAAACAACTACGTTTTTAGAGGTTAAACGAAGGTCAGTGTGAAATTGATCGTTCGAGCTCGTACTCTGAAACGTTCCGCGATTAATAAATAATCGCGTTCAGTTTTTACGAAACAGGGATATTTTTATGTCAGGTACGAAAAAAAATGAAAAGCAAAACAAATTTCGATGTAATTACCGTCTCCGGGAGAGATTACTTCCACATCCACGCCCATGGCTGCTCACTGCACGTTTTCTGCGGAATAAACAAATGCGTAAAAAAAACCGTTACGTGAGAATGTACGGGTAAACGGCAGCAGGGGAACGAGTGTCGAAGGAAAAAATTTCGAAAATTAATTTTAACGGGTATGTATATTTAACACGCCCGATCGCACACACGAACGTGTGAATTCGCGTGGAAATTTGAGTATCCAATAGGTTATATCTATGTACGTATGTGTATATATATGTATATGTACATATATGGAAGTAAAATACAAAAAACCGTAAGTGGAAGCGTAACCTCTACCTCGAAAGAAGGATGCGACCAAAATGCGGCTTGCGTGAAAAATGAGGTTGTACGGACACGGTGAAAAAGAAAATTCAACTGGAAAAGCCGCCGCCAGGATCGCTATTGTATAATCCTACTTCCGGTTGAATAACTGACACACGCGCATGAAGCTTACGTACGTATATGTAGTACCTGCTGCTGTACCTTGCGCGTCTGCGTTCGCGATTGTGGCGGAAAAATTTGGAATAGCTCTTCTATGATTCGTTTCAGTGAAAAAAAAACAATCATACGTTCGTTGAGAAAACAATCCGTTCTATGGAATCTGTATTTACAGCAAATACTCTGTGTACATCAATGATATTTCTTAAATATGTAAAATTAAAAACAGCTTCCAGTATAACTGCGTGCTCCGTAGAAAAAGAGCTAGTCCGTACCGAGCGCCTCTCTTACCACCAGTTTTCCGTAGTGAAAACTAGAATTAATTCGTAACTCAACTTGAATATCAGTTAATTTTCGTTTCAACTAGGGCTAAATTGTTCTTAGACACATACGAACGTAGATATATTTTGTTTCTGATTTTTTAATAAAACTGAGATTTTGAAAAAGAGTTCTTTAAACACCGTGTTAACTAATTCGTTTCGTTAGTACATACTTGTATTTTCTAATGGACGCTTATGCGAACTAACGTTCAAATTGTTTTATCAGTAAATTCTAGATTCCAGGAAAAACGTGTTCTAACGGTGGCGTTCGATTAAACCCAGTTCTTACTAACGAAAAGGCGTTTTAATAAAAAATGAATGTTGATTGACACATACAGTCGTTTTGATATGAGCGTGTACGATGAAACTCGAAAAAAATGTGCACACACTGAATAATACGCAACGAACTTTCCATTAATTTCACAGCATAATACACGAGACACATTCGCCATATTAGCCTACAGATATGATTGATGAAAAATCTGCTCAAAAAGAAGCTCCGAAAACATTACGTGTCCCATTAGCGTTTTATGCCTTTCGTCCAAATGAGTTTTTTCGGACAATCAATATTTGTCTGTAACTACGGCCTTTGAGTTTCTAAGAAAAACGTACTCCTACACCTTTTTGTCGAAGTGTATATGTATTTTTTATTTCCCCGAGCTGTGAAGGGTGGCATTAAAAAAAATGCTTTGGGAAAACGACAGATCTTTATTTCCTCCAAAACATGGGTATAAAATAATCGAATATAGTCCTTAAGTCATACTTTTAAGTACAGAGTAATACTGCGGACATTCGTATTTCTAATTACGTATAACGCCTGCGAAACGATCAAATTCTTTTCCGTTTAAAAATCCAATGCGGTATGAAGTTTAAGTAAAATTCATATGTCCATATTTTTGCATATTCGAAGCATCTCTAAAACGGTTGCATAATTACGAATAAGTTAAATAAACGAAAGGAGCACGACCTGCATTCACCACCGATCGTATTTTCTTAACATCGAAGAAAAATGCCGTCAGGCACAAAATTTACAATTCGAAAATTACGACAATAGAAATCCAATTCTTTTATGATAGTTTTCACTTTTTCATTGTGTGACAGGGTGATAGTAGACAGGGTGATTTTTTTTTATGACCTTGAACATATCGGGAGTCATTTTATCGGAATTTTTAAATCTATCGTGCAGGTAAACTCCATGTAGAAAAAAAATTGTTCTATATTCTCAATATACGGAAACTTGGCAGTAAAGAGGACCCGTGACAATATTACTTCAGTATCGAAATGATATCAACCAGCAAAAAGGGTCGAGAAATAAATTCCCAGAATAAAAAATGGCGCAGGTTTCCAGTATATAAAAATGTCCGCTTGCGTTGGAATGTATAAATAATATTTTTTCCCTTCTCGTTTCACGGAGACGCGTCACCACTCAAAACGAGCATACATAATTTATGGATAATGGAGGAATGTTCAGCCTTCGAACGCACTCTTCGATCAAATGAATAAGATCTATATCTATCCGATATTGATTCTTTCATATACCGGAGTCTTCGGTGTAGCATTAAAAATCAATAATAACTTATCGATTAATCATAGATCCGTACTAATGCGGCTTGGAGTTTTCTTTTTCAGAAGCACCGTTTCCCTGACCCAGAGCTAACCGACGGAGATTTCCACGCGAAGAACTTTATCGGAGTCCATTCGCGTGAAACTTAAATGTTATCCACGAAAGTTTGCGCGCACCACTATGGTAGAAAATTTCATAGCTAAATGTGCTTGGAATTGTCCGGATCGTAGATCCTCTCCAGAAGAGCGCGAGTGATGCTACCTGGTACTATTTGGTGCTCTTTTATCAGATCCTCAAGCGCTGAAGCAACCTGCGGCGAAACACGCAATTTATTTTTGCTGCGAATAAGCTTGGATATACTATTGGTGGCATATCACGAACCGTTTTCTGCAATTGTTCCGGAGTGAGTGAAGGGTCGTGCGGTATCGGTTTTCCCACGTACGTTTTGAGTTTCACGGGAAAACCCCCGTATATAGGAGCGAGAGGAAACCTTGTTGCTGCATACAGCCTCAGCCATATCCTTCTACCCCAGCTGACCGTTCTGAAGGCTTCTCTAAGATTTTTCGTGAATATTGGTATAATGCACTGAAAATGGAAAGAAATATCACGCAAGGAAAATAAAACATTGGGTAAGAGAATTGAAAGCCAAACAAGATTAATAAACAACAGTATTTTACAGACCACTTTGGCGTCTTGAGCGACTTTGGCAAAGCCCAACCTCTTCTTCCACATGAGCCTGTAGTAACAGTCGCTGAACTGTGCTTCGTAAACTCCACCGGGTGAAATGGCAAGCATGTTTCCCTCTTTCAATATAACAGAGCAAGTCTGCACAGTACCCGGTATAACTTTGAGTACATCGGAGATAATAGCCCATCCCGGAATTTTGAAGAGAAAACGGTCAGCCACAGTGTGAATCAGTTTAGCGTTGTATAGAAAGACTTTTGATATGAAGTAGTAAAGATCTATAGGTATCGCTCCGTGATAGTAGACGAACAAGACTGGCTCATCCTTTGGAATGTTTTCCAATCCCGAAACTTCGTATCCTGTCATTAAGCACAAGAAGAAACCCATCTGTGATACATTCTTTAAATCTTTTGGGCAAATATTCCGTACCGTGAAATATCCAGCCATGAGCATCCCAGACTGCCGCTACGAGACTTCGGGCTGCGTTCTTCCAATCTGTTCCGTACGCTCGTCTCAGCGTAGCCCTGAATAAATATTCCAAGAGTAAGTCACGTGAACTAGCGTCGTGTATTCCTTAAGAGGACTTTTAATTAATCTTTGGCACTTTTAAGAATTGGAACAACTCATTGCAAAACCCACCTATGCAATTTATAGATGTACAGTATCAATGCAGTTACGTATAAAAGTACAACAATGACCAGAGGAAGTAGAAATGTGACTAGGAGCGGCATCAACAACCACGACAGCCAGAGAGTAAAGTCCACGTCTATGTAATCGACTGAAACCGAACAAATATTCGTCAAAGGATATAAGGAACAGCTGTGACCAATACTCAGGAAAGATTCTCATTAGCGTCTAACAGGTAGCAAATGCCGTGTTCCCCTCTTTCCTGATATTTCCCTTAAAACTCCAACAATTTAGCACCGTTAATACCTCCTAGTATCGCAGAAAATTCTCTATACAAAAAGCTCTTGCATATACTAATCTCTAATATTTAGCTGCAAACAGCTGCCACTTCTCAAATACATGGTGTTTTGCTATTAAATGCAAAACATCATCCATCTATTTCTGAAAATTTGTTTTCAGCCTATTCTATTCCCTAAGACCGCTGCATCATCCTCACGCTAAGGTTTAATTAGCAACATTGATTTATGACCTTGAATTTTTTGTTTAATGTTGCACTTTGGGTGTAAAAGTTAGACGTGCTGCTCAGATGGAACCTTGAGTGCATATTTTGTATTAGGAACATGGTTTGTTTTGGTTTATTAAATAAAAAACCAATAATTTTCATTATTTCCCGAAAAAACCATGTTCAGTGATCCGATAAATTCAGGTCGCCATAACAATAAACAATTGGTAAAACGGTGATGTCCTGCTACGATTACTAATTAAGGTATCGTATTTGACATTAGTCAAGGTCATACGGCACGCTAAAATTATAGTAGTCGATATAAATATGAATGACGAAAAGAGTTCATATTTACCTATGATATTTTCTATCGTTTTCGTATAGTCGGCGAGTACGGAGAACATATTTACAGCTTAATGAGAAGTCGCGTGCGGTAGCCGAAATATATATATATATATATATATTTATATAAATATATCTGTAGATATGTATTACGAATAAAATTCTACAGCGGAGGAGCAACGACTTCGAGAATTCCACGCAGAGGACTCTTTATATGGTTTATCTCATCGTATTCAACGCGATCCCGCAATTTCGAGTATTTTAAAATACCCTCATTTTGCTACTTCAAATTTCCGGCTTTAAGTGTATCTGCGGTAATAAAAAACTGCGTTAAGTTTCAACGGAAGATGCGAGAGTGACTCGCATATTCGGGTCGTTTTCAGTCGCGAAGTCGCAAGGGTAGACCTGTACGGCCAGCTGTCATCGCACGAGTTCATTAACCTGCTGTACGTAGTTTTCAACTATAGTTTCCATTGTAGGCTGTTTATTCGACGCAAATTTTAGAGCAATAGCAAAGAAACTGCGTGCTAAGTTTTCCAATGACATCGTAGGCGCGCTGAGAAATAGCGACACATGTAATGTTTGTTTCTCGAATCATTGGTAAATTAACCGTCGGTGCCGTCAGATGACCAGAAACGATCGGCGCAATATGTGGAATATTGCATACGAATGTTCATGATAGATGTTTAGGTCGTAAAATAGTTACCGTTTTAAGAGTACTGTTGTCATTATGAAGAATGTCCATTTTCTTGAATTAAAGAACAGTTAGAATTGCAGTTGCATATGATCAGCTGGCTGATAGGAAATTATAGGGAATATCGACTCGTCAGCAACGCGCATGAAAAGCCGTCAAAGTGGCATCACTGCGGTGATCAAAACATCACGGACATTTTACCGGCTGAAGTTTGGTGGATGTACAATTTACCGGTAAATGTCAGTAGCAGTGATAGAGTCGGCGGTGTTCTCGGCGTAGTGCGTGTGTTATGAAAGCTTACCGACTCGCGTGTTCCGGTAGGTTACGGTTTTGATCGTTTTGATCGACACGATCGTCGCCTTGACTGAAAAAAATCTGGAATGCCAACCCCTAATATGTTTCGTTACAGTTGATATTTAATTATAATATCATTAAACATGATGGATTACGAATTTAAAATGAAGACCCAGAAGGATCGGACCAAGGTCGAGGATCTCTTCGAGTTCGAAGGATGCAAGGTTGGAAGAGGCACCTACGGACACGTCTACAAAGCTAGACGGAAAGAGGGGTTAGTTTTTGAAAATGTCCCGACTATTTTGCAACCAGTAGTTTCATTGAAATCCCAATGTAAATTTCACGTTAACATCGAGCGCGATCAAATCGAAATTCACTTTTCGCTGTTGATTATTGTTGTTACCATTCCGCAGAGTACCCGACAGCGAATTGAAGTCTCGTCCTGACACTAAAGACTTTGGGCTCAAACAGATAGAAGGGACTGGCCTTTCTATGTCCGCCTGCAGAGAAATAGCAGTGAGCGCAATTTCGACATCCAATTTTTCATCCTGCTGTCACTTATTGAACAATTGGAAAGAGGAGAGAAATTTTGTTGCGTTGTAGAGACGCAAACTCCAACATTATCAGGCAATTGTGGGATTTGTTACATTGATGAAGGAACAGATGTAAAAAGATTTTGCGCAACCACGATGAACTAGAGCAAAGCAAGAAAAAAAATGAACGATTCCCCTTCTTCTTATTGATTCATAAGAATGATTCTCTCTCTGTTCCAGTTACTCAGGGAATTAAAGCATATCAATGTGATTACCCTTATACGAGTCTTCCTATCTCACAACGACCGTAAAGTATGGCTGCTCTTTGATTTTGCAGAACACGATCTCTGGGTACGTAATACATTACGATGCAATTTTAGAGGATTTTTTAGTTTTAAGACTTCCATGGTCCCTTTTTACTAAAATCAGATTATCTCTGCATTTTGTGTTGTAAATTATTCCCTTAATCGAAAGATACATGCAACAACTGTTTCAATGAGGATTAGAAAGTTTATTCTTTAGATAGTAAAGGATCTCTTTAGCTTGACATATACGTACATTGAATTGTCACTTTTTTGGGCTTTGGGCATTATTTTTCTTTCGACAGCACATCATCAAGTTCCACAGATCTGCGAAGGCAAACAAAAAGCCTGTTATGGTTCCTAAAGGCATGGTCAAATCCTTGCTCTATCAAATTCTTGACGGCATTCATTATTTACATTCCAACTGGGTTCTCCACAGGGATCTGGTAAGCTGATACGGTAAGGCAAAAGCTGATCACCCATTGAATGAGCAAAAACGAAGAGAAAACTCAATTTTTCCAGAAACCAGCCAACATTTTGGTGATGGGTGAAGGAAATGAGAGGGGTCGTGTGAAAATAGCTGACATGGGTTTTGCTCGCTTGTTTAACGCTCCCCTCAAGCCACTTGCTGATTTGGATCCGGTTGTCGTTACTTTTTGGTACAGAGCACCCGAATTGCTTCTGGGAGCAAGACACTACACAAAAGCCATCGGTGAGTTTTTCATGCCCGGTAGGAAGGAAAAAGGTTTGCACAGTTGCTTGGGTTTTCAGATATATGGGCGATTGGCTGCATATTCGCCGAGCTCTTGACATCCGAGCCAATATTTCACTGCAGACAGGAAGATATCAAGACTAGCAATCCTTATCATCACGATCAATTGGATCGGTACGAATGATTTTTGTGATACGAACGATATATCGCGCTGACAATTCATCATGCAGTACATAACGTTCCTCACGCAGGATTTTCAACGTGATGGGCTTTCCGCTCGAGAAGGATTGGGAGGACATTAAAAAAATGCCTGAACACCCGACACTCCAGAAAGATTTCAAGAGATCGAAGTGAGTCGTTGTCGAAAGTTCCTGAAAGACTACGTATCTTCTCGATCTTCATTGGTCAACATGTTCCTCTGTTTTCCAGCTATGCCAATTGCTCACTGACCAAATACATGGAACGTCATAAGATTAAACCCGATAGCAAAGCATTTAATTTAGTGAGTATATTAAGAATGGATCCCTGAACAAAACACATCGGAATGCGTTAAGCGGTTGGACTAGAGCTGCGAGAGGGCACCACTGTCTTTATTAAAAAGCTCGAGTCACACTCTCACTAGTATATATAAGTAAAGGGGGCTTTTAGTTTTCTCATTACTCACACGAGTATGGAACAAAAGAACAGACGCTTTTTCCGTGCTGATCAACAATTAACACTTGCGCTTTTAAATATTGTGATATTTTACAGAAACCCATAATAACGTTTTTTTTTGCATCCTGCCAATAGAACTTTTGTATATGCCAAACAGAACTCACAACAAATTGTTACAGACAAGAATCGTTTTTTCGTTTCGCAGCTGCAGAAATTGCTCATGATGGACCCAAACAAACGTATAACGTCGGAACACTCGATGCAGGACGCCTATTTTCAAGAGGAGCCACTTCCAACGCAGGAGTACGGACATTTAATTTCCTTGACCTTGCTGTATGGAAATCGCGTTACTGAATATTCGATTATATTTCCCACAGCATTTTTGCCGGGTGTCCGATACCGTATCCCAAGAGAGAATTCTTGACGGACGACGATACCGAAGAAAAGACTGAAAACAAAGCTCGCCAAAATCAACAGCAAACGGTAATTGGGAGATAATTGTTGATTGCATTCGGTTCTTTCGTACGACTAATTTGCATTGACCGCAGCAACAGAATCAACAGCAACAAGGGAATAGCGAGCACAATCACGGACAAAATCCAAAACGTGTGAGGCTGAACGGACCCCACGGTGGACCAGAATTTCATCAACACCAGAGCCACGCGATGACTCATCAACAACCACCGGGCATGGTTTACTCGAGTGCTCAACCAACTCAACCGGCAAACTTTCATCAGCGTTTCCAATAGGCCGTGGTCTAGCACGCGACCCGATCGTCGCGCACGCCAATGCCTCCATCGGTTTGTCGTATTATCCATACGTTTGTACATCGACCAACAGAGCGCCCTCTGTACATTGATTTCATCCCAACAATACAGTCTTATTTATAACAACGTCTTTGATTAGCTCGAAAAGCAAACTAAACGAGAGCCCTTTCGTACGTGCAATGTGTGGGATTAACTCGAAGAAGCGTTACCCTGGACCAATACTTCGATGGTGGATCGTTGAATCCCTCCATTTTTTTTTCAAGATAATCCTTTAAAGTTTAATTTTCAAATATCCGCTATTCTTACTTTTTCTTTTTATCTTTAGGATTGCTATTTTTTACAATTTCATGGTTCAAACCGTTCTTTCTCCAATTTCGTCGCAAAAGCTTATCAACGAATCGTCAGGAAGCTAATCCTCCTACATTGCGCTGATAACCCAGAATTGTCCGTTCAAAAAGTGAAAAAATTCGATGCGGGCGAGTCGAAGCTTCGTGACGAGGTAATCCCACATTTATTCCTATCATTTGGAAGTGGAATCCACGAGTGCGGTGAAATTAAGCTTTTGTGAATTGTCTGCAAGGATACGTTGCGCCGGTCGACCACCAACGTTTATAAATTTTATGTCCTCCTCGATCGCCTATTGTCAACGGCCCACTGCACACGTGCTGCGGGTTCTGAAGGATTTCTCGTGTTGCATACAAATGACTGTCGTCATCGGGGAATAATTCAACACCATAGGTAGCGCGGTTTTGCGTCAACCATTGTTTGGTACCACCAGCCTCTTTAAGCGTTGACAGCGTGAATTTTGGTTTCAAAGTTTTTCAATGAATCAACAGCTATTACAGATTTTTTGATAAGTGAGAAAATAATTGTTAATCCTGAAGAATTCTGCACTTTTTGATGCCCGGTAATCACGCTTGATTAAATTCACCCAACCATCAACTTTTTGACGAAATATTTAGAGTATCACATTTATCAATTACTTTTGAAAAAAAAAAAAACGTATTTTCGCTTATTGATCAAAGTTTGATGAAAGTCGATATATTTGGACAGATACGGTTCTTTCGCACGAAGTGAAAAAAAAAAGAAAATTTCTCTGTCTGACCCTTAACTGAGTTTAGTATGAAAAGAAAAATATGCTGGCACAATAGCCTTTTTTTATTCAACCATACGCCAAATAGGTTACGTTGCTTAATTATTTATCAATTAATTTTCAATCAACTTTAAAAAATCGTCAATTTACCTTGGGTGAAAATAGAGAAAACTGAAATTAGAGCGGTGATCGAGTATTTCGTTAATACAAATATGCCCCTGAACCGAGTTGACAATAACATGGATAGTGCATTAGGGAAGTTAGGTCTTACGTACACTACGGTGAGAAAATTGGCAGTTTTGAGGATGAGTAAGCAATAGGGACGGTGGAGTAGTTTTTTTGTTAAGAGTTTGGCAAATTTAGTTATAGGAAAGGTATGCCAAGTACATAACGAAATGAAAATATATTTATATAAGATTTAACGTATTTATCTCCTAAAGCCGAAAACTTTTCAAACAGCCCTCGGACGTTAAGATCGTTAAAACCACAACCGTGAGTTTCAAGTGCCGCAGTAATAAGGAAGCGGCATTAGCATTCGTAAATCAATGTTTCTTCAAATCCGAATTGAAATGCAACGCAACGATGAAAAATTCAGCAGGAATGTTGAATCTGGTCGTGTTGAGAGCCGATGGATCGCTGCTTTCGATATCGAGTCCAATCCATTCGAAATTTTGAATATCCATTATCCACTGTATAAAATCAAATTCCACACAACCAACGACGTCGCGCGCATAATTCTTCGCTCGCCGTAAATTAATAATCCCTTCGATGTATCTCGATTGTTTAATAATCAAGCGATGCGTTATATTCATTAACGATTAACGGATCAATGTCCATCGCGACCAGTTTTGGTCATATTGATTTTCAACAACGAAAATGAACGTCTCCTCGTGAGTCCCAACGGGCATCAAGTCTACCGAACGGAACAAACGAAAACAAAAAATAAGAAAAAAGAAAGAACGCGGAGAAACGAAGGGAGGCGAAAAGAAGAAACGAGCACGCGGTCTGTCGCGAGACGGGCGAGTCGATGGTGGTGGTAGTGGAAAAAGGCAGTGGGGCAGCGCAGCGGGCACATCGGATCTCTCGCGTGTATCTCGCGAAGAAAAAGAGGAAGTGGGAGGATCGCGCTTGCGCATAATGAACCGAATAAACACCACGTTCTCCGGTCTCTTGCTCATCGGTTATTCAGCTTTTCGTCCCGTTGTTCGGGCTCCTGAAACGCAGTTTCCGCGAATCGGTGCTCGACGAAAAAACGCGTGCGCCGTCGCGTCGTTCCTTGGCCGCTCTATGCGCGCGGCCGAATATCACCAGTGCGAAGAGCCTCGATCCGCGATAATCTCGATTATCCTTTTTTCCTCTAATTCACGAGACAAGGTGAGGATAGGCGCCGTGCCCTTTATTTATCAAAAATGAAAATTACTTTCCCGCGTAGCGTTGAAGTTGAACGCAAAATAAAGTGGAAATACAGTGGCCTTTTGTCACATTGAGGTGCGCTCATGGTTTTTATTTTATTTTTTTTTTTTTTCGTTTGGCGTTTAACCGTCCAAACGATTCCGTGGTTCTTCGGTTCGCTCCTATGTTCAGTTAGTCGAATCAGAGGACACCTGACTAACTTTTTCAAATCTCGTCGCACATTTGTCCGAGCGAAACACGGCTTGTACCGAGCCGCGTCGAATAAATCGACGCGACAGAGGATCGATAACGAAAACGATTTTTTTTTTTTAACGCTTCTTAAAAATTATTCGAGTGATAACCTTCGTCAGCTGAGTTAATTGGAAAGGGATATTTTGAAGCCGCTGCTTTCGCTTGGCTATCGATACATCTGAAAATTGTCGACAAAAGTATGAAATCCGAACCCTAGTTTGCGTTTTGTTGTTATTTCGATTAACTTCGAGCATCGTAAGGCGGACCCTCGAAGTTAAACGTCTTCAAAGTAACGTTGCTTCGTACTGTGTACAACTTTGATTTGTCCTTAGAACTTTTATTATTCCCGAATATCCGTTAATTATGGCGCTTTTGTTGCGCCTTGAATTTATCGAATAACCGAGATAACAATTAACGGATCTCAAAGACCAAAAAAATTAATTTTTCGTCGGTAACCGGTACGTCTAGACAAAACACTTTTATCGCTTTGGAACTTCAATCTTTGCTTCATTTTGAAAAATTAACTCGTATGTTTTCGATATTCCGATCTGGAGGCTTAACTCAACTTAGGAATATCGGTCCTTAATTCCCATTAAAATCGTTTCTTCATCCCCCTTAATTTTATTCCTTAACCCTCCTTCCATATTATTCTGTAAGTCCCCTTAATATTATTCTTCGGTCCCCTTCAATAATATTTTCGAAGTTGCCTTGACATTATTCTTCAAGTCCCCTTAATATTTCGTAATTCCCCCTAGTATAGTTGACAAACTCTTCTCACTATTATTTCATAATCCCCCTTAATCTAGTTCCGAAATCCCCCTTAAAAGTCCTCCGCAATTCTCATCGTTATTTTGTAGTTTTCCATAATACAATCTCTCAATACCCCTTAATGTCATTTCGTATCCCCCCTTAATGAACTTTTTCGCGATTATCCGTAAAACACCAAATATGAAAAGATCCTTAATATTCTGCGTACATATACGCGATAACGTACGAGACTGAAATACTTCAAATTTCGCAAACATTTTTTTTTCGTACCAGCAACATTCGACGTTCAATTTCAGGCCGCGAAATAACTTTCCTTTTTTTTTCTTGACCAAATTTTATTTTTTGAAGAAATTTGACGTATCTAGATATTGAATAGTAATTCGATGTTACTCAGCGAAAAAGAGCAATAAAGTGTCGCGTGAACTGACAAATTTCCTTTACGCAACACGTTCGCCATAATAATTGAATGCGGCGTTCTGTGTTCCGTGTGTCCCTCCTTTGTAGAAAGTATCGTGTTTTTTTTTTCATCTCTCTCTTTCTCTCTCTTTCTCTCTCTTTCTCTCTCTCTCCCGTGTGTGCTCGTCACTCGCGACCTTGCGAGGAGCGACCATTTTGGTACCGGCATAATCGCGCGCGGCTGTTTATTTTTTTCTCCTTTTCCTTTTTTTTTCACAGTCGGTCTCGGTAAGCGCGCAAGAGTCATACAGGTGTCCCGTTTCGTGAAAAACTAACGTCCCTGTTACGTTCCCCGTGAGTTATTCACGAACTATAACGCCCGATGAGCAGCGCCCTCGCGAGCTCGTCGTTACGTTTGGAAGATCGAAACGTTCACGGTTATCTGCTGAGCCTCGATTGTTTAGAAAACAAACAAAGTTGTAAGGAACGAGGAAAAATCGGCTGCGCCACCAAAGTCTCGCCACGATAAGGACCTCGGGGTTGCAAAGGAGCGCGGGTGAAAAAGTAAAAGTGAAGGGGGGAAATAACGTGTATTCGCGTGTGCGAGTATCGCTCCTGACCACCAGCGCTCACCGATGGGGCCATGACCACCTTGTGACAAGGTAACGAGGCAATAAGGACCCGCCGCGCACACCGCAACTTTGTTACCGCGTCACGTTTTTAACGATAGTCGCGATGTAGAAACTATTCAACTTTGCGCACGGAACACACGCTCAAACGGATAAATAAGTAAAAGCCTATTTATTCATTTATTTCTTCAAGTTTCTTTTTATTTATTCAAACACATTTCTTAACATTTGTTAATTTTTTTCACTAATTTATTTAATCACTGTTTTATTGTTGATTCATTTATTTATTTATATGCGAAACGAGGATTCCGGCGGATGTGTTTTTTTCCAAAATTTCCGTAGATGTCCATGGTGTGAAATTTTACGAGCTCGTGAGCACGGACACACCCACACACGTAGATATTTATATTCGTAGCTAGTAGAATTTGAATAATACAAGGCCATAAATTTGAATTATCAACAGGTGACGTTCGATTCGAGGCATAATTCAGCATCGTGTTTCTTTAAAAACCTTTTTTTTGTCAACTATGATATCGAAACGAAAATGGAAAATGCTAATTTATTATTTATCCTTTTTTATCGTTCCGAGTTCCTTATCACTGATTTAAGTTGCACTTTTCGAATGAAAATCGCAAAAAAAGTTGGCGTACATTCTTGTAATTTGATACGAGGAAATGTAGCGTAATTTGAAAAATAAGATAGTTCCGGGCCACGTTGACTTCAAGGTCAAACTTTTCGACCGAAGTATCTTTACTGTTATTTCCATTCGAGTTCAATTTCCCATTACGCGTTTGAGTCAAATCACTACTGACGCAATTCAGAGGACAAACTGAATCTGCAACATCTTGAAATTGACGCATTTGGTTTAATTTCTTGAAACTGAGGATTCACAGGTGTTTTCAAATTCCGGTTGAGAACCGTTCGTCGATCTGTAGAGTAATCGTGAAAAGCGATATTTTCGACGTTCGTTTGATCCGATTTTTGACAGGTTAGATCTTGGAGCCTTTTCTATGGGCGTTTATTTATTAATAAAATTGACCAAGAGGCCCGGGACAGTTGACGGTACCTCGTAACCGTCGATTTCGAAAATCCGAAGGTTCGATGCTTTATTTTCCGCTAAGTGTAAGGCAAACTCGTTGACTGGCCCGGTGCTCGTAAACGCATTGAAAATTGCAATGTTCGCTTTCACCGTGTTCGAAACGGGCCTGACGTCGAGCCGCATGCGCACATACGTTTCGCGCGTCGCATCGCGTGTACACAAAGAGAAACACGGGGATCGTGTCTCTTACGGCATCGGTTTGTACTTCTCTCAACCTTTCTTTTTCCTCGACGTGATTCCGTGATTTCTTCGACCGGCAAAAACGCGTTGTGCGGCGGGCGTTCACGTAATAAATAGTTGGAAAGCGAGCGAGCGCGTGTTGTGGCATTACGATCGGAGGACGGGCGCCAACACGTGGGCTGATGTAGTCGCGAGAACGAGCATGGAAAACAAGAAGGATAGCTAGATCGGGGCTCGCGGAGCAACGTCGTTAGAAACAAGCGCGGTAGTGCTGCCGCGGTGAGAGACTACGGGACGCGAATGTACTACGTATCCTACTAGCGGAACGCATCGAAGCTTCGTCTTTCTTCGTTCGCTTCCTGCCTCTCGTTCTCTTTCTTTGCTACTGTCAGGCGCTCTGTAACTGATCTACCTCAATTATTACGCACGTACGACCAATCAAGATCGCCCAATTGTGGCTTAATCTTTCAATCGAGCTATCAACGTACAGAGGCTACCTATGACCGAAAGTGAATCCGGTACGGAGGCCGGCGATCATCCCGAGTGGTGGGAAACTGGGGGTTGACTTTTTTGCATTGCAAACGCAATTGAATGTTCGGGAAACCTCGTATGAAGCTGGAAAATATCGGAAAGGGGTCTCGAAGACGAGATTGATGAGAAGTACACAGATCGAGAAGGATTCAATCAAGAAAGGCTTTTTTAACGCAGTTTTGTAAACATCATTAACGGAGGAACATAGAGGAAGTAGAGGAGGATTGGACTTGATGAAATACGTAGTTTGTGACGCACTTCGGTCAAGAACGTTGATCAAGGGGACAGAGTTGAAGGATTGAACTTGAAGAGAAAAACTTCTGAAGCACTTACGACCAAAGTCATCGTCCTGGACAATCGGGACGACGTCTTCGTTCTACCGAATTCAAGGTCGCGAACGAAATATTCGCGAGTTTGTCGATTCTTCCAAAAATTGATGCCTCTGAGCCCTTGGTACTAGTATAACTTTGACGAGCCGAAGAAAATTCTTTTCGCAAAAGATCGTCATCTGCACGAACATCTCCAAACGAGTACGAATTTCGTGCGCAGTTTTGTTGTTCGTTTCGATCGCTACGAAGCGAGCGCCACTGTCTAGTCGCCCACGAACTTTTTATTTCCCAACAATCTTCATTCTTCTCGTCTCAAAAAGATACGATCAAAATAGTGAACAGAATGAATGTGCGCAAGTCGACACCAACGCGATCCGGTAATCCGCGAGCGATAATCGATTCCTGGCCAGTAGAAGACTCGCGATGCATCAAGCCACGCGCACGGCGTTATAACAGATGCTAAAAGTCTCGACGCTGTGCACGAGCCGCGCACACATCTATATCTCGCGCCTTACGGATGGATATGGGACGATTGATGAAACCGGATGATGCGCAATACATACATCGAGAACAACACGACAACATATCCCACTCCACCACGTTTGGTGGTCGCGCACGTGTGCTGGTGTTTCGTATTATAACGAGTTCTGAAATTGGTGATGCCGCGATGTAGAAAATCCCTTTATTGTCAAATGGGCCGGGAAAGAGCGACTTTTCTGTTGTCGTGGTGGAGAACATTGACGAATGAAGAAGAGAGACGGGAAGAGGGGGACAGAAAGAGAAAGAGAGAGGGGGAGAGACAGCAAAAGAGAGATGAATAGATCGGAGCTGTTCGTGCGTTGAGCACATGTGTGAGAATGCGTGAAAGAGGCAAGGTAGGCGAGGTCAACGAGGTGCCCGATATGGTAACCAACGTCCGCGCCAACATCAGTGCCATTTCATATATTGATACACACATGCGCGTATCTGCTGAACGCTGATTTACAAGAGCCAAGATTGTCTTCGTACTCGCGTGAATCCCAATGGGAACAACTACCAATAAATTCAGACGAAATTGTATAAAAATCGATCCAAAGGCATTGGTCCTGAAATTGACAAATCGATTGAGAAGACACCGAGGACCTGGAAACGATCAGGTGGGCTGATGGCCTACGAAGATTCAACGGGTTTGAAGAGTTCTTTCCATATGGATGTCTTCTTTGTATACCGATCAATACTACAGCTGAACGTATCCGTATGCGCTTGACGAATGCACCTACTGGAGCTCTGATCGGAAATTCAATTGAAAATGAGATTTTCATCGATGAAACCAAACATCGGATGATCGATGACATCATTTCTGCCGAATGATACATTTGGTTTGTCGTATCAGCTGATCGGCTGCGCATTTCGATGAACTATGAAAATTACTGAAAACACGTGGGATTTCTTCCATCGAGTAGAGTGACGGGATAAGCTCGTCAGCTGGGCACCAGAGTTATAGAATTGCTGAATACATTTAGCAAAGCTTTGAATTTTGACTCGCGATTGCAGCCGTTTGAGCACAATTGGGAGCTTCGTGACGGAATGTTGTAACGTTCTACCAAAGTGGCCCTCGAATTCTCGGACTTGATTTATCGACTTTCGCTTTTGGAACGCGATGAGAATCTTTAAAGTTTTCAAGTTTTCACCACAGAATTAAAGACAGCTCTCTGTCCGTGATCGCCGTTTTTAAAAATTTGTTATTGATGGATTTCGAGTGTACGAATGGATGCGAATCAAGTTCCGGTTGGATCTCCAATGAGAACGCGCAAAAACATCGAAGAAAAATCGAATTCCAAAATTGACGCGTTATTGAGCGCATTGTCGAATACGTTGAAACGAGATCGAGGCCCGAAACTCATTTCCTGAGTTCTCTCGTCTGCCAAGTACGTTTACAGAACAGAGGAGAGCAAACGCTTGCCGTGGAAATGGATGTCGGGGTCGGCCAGCATCCACACCTCGCGTGTGCTCCGAAGGAAACTCATTTCTCGCCTCTTTCGTACAATGAAGAGTGAATCACTCACTGCGTGTGAACGCTGCGTACGTGCCTACGTATTGTGCCTACATTTCGTGTACCTATTGGGAAAGGTGGTTTTGAAAACACTTGACTCTGACGGCCGCCTCCGTAGTAGCGTATTGTCTACGTGTCCAATGTTTTGCCAGCTTCGATGTCCCCGAAATAATCCTTGAATAGATGCAAGCGTATTTTATGTGTAGTAAAAAGAAATCCATTATTTTCTGGAGTCAGCCAAACGCAAACCGATTCAATCAACTACAAAACTGTCACAAAAGATTTCGTTGGCACGAAAACTCATCTATCTAACGCCATCTAGCGTAACCCGATTGGACTTGTAAAACGCGAGATACAGACTACTAAAGCCATCTATTGGAAAAATCATGCATTTCTTTTTACTACACCTGATACGACTGGCTCAAAAACAACGACGAGAAATTTAATTTCAGTTTTTTTTTTTTCAGTTTTAATATCGAGTTATTTATAGCCCTCAAATACCACGAGTTTAAAAAAAAAGTTAAAAAACGGAAAATACTTATCCGTGTAATTATAAACGGTGAGTAAATTAATAAAATAGAATTGGACAAATATTGTTGATAAATGATTTTAATAAAATTTAGCTAAGCATATATTTTGAGCGACAATTAAAATATCACTGATTCTTCGCGAACATTTTCATCATGTTTCAACAGATAAGTCTCAGTAGGAAATAGCTGTAAACAATTTTGGAAAAAATTGGTTGAAGCATGTATCGTGCGTTTTTAAATTGATTAGCTTTTTTTTTATAGCGTTATTACCGTTGTTTAATACGTTTAACAGGAAACGATCAAATTCCGTGATCCGCAAATTATGTTTAATCGTGTTTCGCGAGACCTAAAACGGAAAAGTAAAAATTTGGAATTGTTCTGCAGCTGAAAACTCCAGCTTTCTCATTATTTTCTTACGAATACTCTGCGAAGCTTTCTGCCGGACATATGACTTTTCAGAGTAGAAATATGCTGTTTTTTTTACGTAATCATCAATAACGAAGTTAAAAGAAACCGCAGACATCATTCTGACAAAAGATTTCAAAGTGGAAATCGCGATTCTTGAGAGCTACGAATAAAGTTTTTCAAAAAAAGAAACTTATTTTTCTTTTTTTTTCAGTTCATAGAAAAATAACCATAGTAAAAAAAATGTTATTTTTTTAATTTTTCGATGAATATTTATAAAAAGCACAAATAACGCTTCGTAAAGCTTTTTTTCAAAAATATTAAACCCATTATAATCATCCGAGTTTTAGTTGTTCAAGAATATTCAAAATTTGGACGAAAAATTATTGATTCCCTAATCGTTGTTTTTAGCATATACAATATTTTTTAAAAATTACTCTTTTTCAAATTCGTTTCAATTTTCTCGACGAGGCCCTTGCGAGGTTGTTAACTGCTGCAATTATTATTATTCGGATGAAATTTGATATACAATTTTCTTAATGCGCGTATGAATGAAAATCAAAAAGTATTCTCAATGAAAAAAGTTTTCAAAATAACTCCATTTTTTTTGTAATGGTCGCATCAGGCCAACGGTTAAAAAAAAAAAAAGATTCAGTCGCGAAACGTCGACGACTGGACGGCTGCTCGAAATCTGGCTTCCTCGATGCAAATCGAACGCACGTGCTCGCACATTCTTTTTTTTTCTTCTTTTTTTTAAGGCCCAAGGCCGCGCGCAACTCTTCGACTCTTCGAAGAAACGTTGAAAAAAAGAGACATCGAGAACCGTGTCCGGGAATGCATACGGGAACCAGATCTAGCCACTTTGGGTTTTACGTGGAAGTTGCTTGCTGCACACAAGTGCAAAGGAGCTCGGGAGATGCAACTCTATCGCCTCGAAGTATATAAGCGCGTGTAGTGCATAAGCGCCGGGGAACGGATAAGCGATTCGGGTATGCGCGCATATGCGTATGGGGTTCTTTAATATCAGAGAATCTATTTTTAAACGTGACTCGTTGGTATGTGCATGTGCGCGCAACTGTGACGCAATCCTATGGTCTTTCTCCTTAATTCCCTTCCTTCTCTCTCTTTCTCTCTCTCTCTTTCTCTCTCAGTCTGAAGTCTACGTGTGCACACGTACACTATCCAATTTGGCCTCTCAGTGGAAGGCGAATTCATCCGTTACAAGTTACGGAATCTTTCTTCTCTTTTTCCTTTCTCTCTGTTTCTCTCATTTAATTAGTTTATATATTTGTATTTGTTATTGTTCTGTTCCTGGTTTCTTATTGTTTATATTACCTTGGTATTTTTTAGTTATTTTTACTTTTTAGTTGTTAATTCATTTTCAAGGTTATTTTGAAGTTTAGTTCAACTTATGAATTGTTCTATTGTTAGTCATGTACCGTATATGTTTTTTTTTTTACATTTTTGCGTTTTTTTGGTATTATTGTTACATTATTATTTTGTTTTACTTTATATTTATTTTGTAAACATTTTTGTTTAATTTTCAATTGCTCGAATGTTTTTTTACTATGATATAACAAAATCTATCATCACCGTTCTTTTGCCCTCTCTCTCTCTCTCTCTCTCTCTCGCACTCTCCCCAGCTCTGCGTAATGTCATCGTAATAGATAGGCGGACGAAATCGTTCTTGCCGAAGTTTCCGTCAATGTCCACGTGTGGGACGCGTTGACTTTTTGCTCACTCTGTCTCCCTCTCTCTCTCTCCTTCTCTTTATCCGCCTCTCCCTCCTACTTTGTCTGCTTCAACCCACAGTAGGGAGTGAAAAGAGACAAATTCTGGGAAGAAATTCAATGATACACTTAACTATGGCGATGATGAGAACGAAACGTTGTACCATACATTACGATTCTCCTCGACTTCTCCACTCGCGACGAAACTCAATCGTATACTGGACGATGATGACGATGATGATGATGACAATGATAATGTTGGAAAAATATGATATATCAGAAACACGAAATCTTCTGCATCTGGAATGGACTTCATTTTTACACTTGATGATTATAGGGATAAAAAAAATGATTTACCAGGAATTTGGAATTTTCTGCACTGTCTGATGACGATGATGAAACAAATGGTGCACCCGGTATTTGGAATCTTAATTTCCTGGAAAGAAATTCATCAATGTAATTGATGACGACAGCGATGGAAATTGTAATAAAAAAATATGATCTGAAATAACACCTGAAATCTCGTACACTTTTTGTACTTGGAAAATATCTATAGACATATTCGATAATGATGATGATGATGATGATGATGATGATGTTGAAGTTGAAAGAAAAGACTGTTTCGCAAATTAGTAATTTCTGCACCTTTTCGACACAAAAATCATCACGATACTGGACCATGATGAAAGAATAAATGATACGCCGGACATTGGCTATCTTCCGTACTACCATAAATGGGAATATCGGCGAGTCAATTTTTCGCTTACCAACCGATCATCGCGAGATGACACATAGACACGTGTTTTTCCAGTCCCAAAAGACCACACGTTTCGTTATCTCCTCCTCCTTTCCTTCTTTCCTCCCTCCCTTCCATTTATTCTTTTTTTTCCTTCCTTCTTTTTCATCCTCTCGTCTGTATCGCGCAGATGCTCGAGATCTGCTTTGTTAGTCATTAGAACGGGGCACTCGAGACCGTGACGCGTACAAACGCAACTGCATTTTTTTTTTTCGGAGGCATATCCGACACCGACGTTCGCAAGGCTTCGTTCCACGTTTTGTCCGTTTTGTTATTAATCAGCCGATCGTAGATCGGGAGGGAGAGTGTACAAGAGAGAAAGGGTGGGAATAATAAAGTTTCTTACTGACAGGGGAGTACGTATCGTTGGATCTCACAGTTGAGTAAATAAAATAAAAGGATTCGTTCAATGGCGTCGATTCACGATGAATCAAAGTCTTTGAAGAGGCCATGTTTATACATCGCGTATAGCTTCAAGCTGATCACCGAGCTATGAGGATTTTCTCATTTCAAATCCTTCCTCGTTCATCACTCTTGATCAATAATTAACTCGAACGAGGATGAACGCGTGTCTCCAAGTTGTATCAACGACGGTGCCACCCACAATCGCTGTCAAGATCAGCGCAGCTGCGCTATCAATTTGGAATCTACCAACGAATTCTTCGAACGAAGAGATATTTCATTGGGTCCTGAGACGAATTCGGATGGCTGTTCCAGCGTTTCTAATGTCGTCGATTAACGCCAAGTCGATAATGCTAAACGAAAGAAAATCTGGAGAGGGTGGGGGGATAGGGGTTACTAGGAGATGAAAAAACGGGATGATTCATGGCCTCGTACCGATTTCAAGGATGGTCAAAGATCACCGACTCACCGGGATCGTTAATCCTCGCAAAAATAATTGGAAATTCATTCTTATCGTCCGTTATTGAGAATTATCGAGTTTCTCTATACTCTCGTTTCGTCTATATATATATATATATATATATATATATGTGTGTATATATATATATATATATATCTTTTCTTCCAACACAAAACAAACATATTATTTTGGCGTCTCGAGAGCGAGCGCGGTAGAAATCCTCGGCGCGCGCGCGCACGCGCGTTTGGACAACACGAGGGGATCTCTCGTTCACCTCGAACGCAAATCCTCGAGGCTCACTTTTACGGTACACACGGGCGAGCTACGAGTCGCGTACACAGGCCACTCTTGTTCCGAAGTGCGATATTACCGCGAGTCATCGGCTGCACGCTAGACGGTGACCGTGACTGAGTTTCGTACCGACGCTTCACGCATGCTCGTTTCTTATTTTCCTTTTTTTTCTCTTTTCTTTCTTTCTGTAACGCTCTTTGCAAATTTGGGTAACGAGGCGTTTCACGCCCGTTGCCCCAACGGAATATTAGACGGACTTTTTCTTTTTAGTCGAACGCAAGAACGATGGAGAAATTTCTATGACGTTTTTCTTTTCAGTGATTGCTGGAGGTTTTTGAGGTTAAGCTCTGATGATCCAAGTCAATATCGTAAAACCCACGATATTCGTTCACATTTGATTTCAACGAAAAGCTTAGTCGCGACAAGCAATTATGGACGCGTAGAAGATCGACATAACCTCACAAATTTTCCAAATCTGGTTTTTCATATCGACGCTTATTTTTTCGATGCGAAAATTGTGCATCGATATCTGTAGAATTCATAAACGCAGAAGTCGATGCTTTTATTTATTTATAAAAGTGTTTCGTCCTTGAGAAATTACGGTTTTAATATTTCGACTATCTCTACCGCGCTCACGTGTCACTTCGTACTTCTTCTACATGTTCTTAAGCTCATTCTCGATTTTTCATCTTCAACGCGTCACTCAATTATTTTTTTGCGCCGGATAGTTGCGAACAAATTAAAAATTTCAAATATATATTAATAATTGAAGTGTGAACGATCTGCTTGAAAATCTTTGGTCTCAACAGTGAACATGATTTTTTATTTGATTCGTAACCAAAAAATGACCATTTTGTTTGGGTTAACCCCATTAAATTTTTGTTTCGATTAAAATGGATAATCGCGTCTAAGACTCGACAATTTTTTTTTAATCGTTATTCTAATCATAGAATAACGAATCGATCTTTCATTAAAAATGACACCAAGATTTTTTTATAATTAATTAAAAACGAATGTTTAAAAAAATGCATTGGCTGTGACAAACTTCGAGTCAATCCGCTCGTTCGAGGTTCGAGATATCGTTTACATATTTTCGAAAAATATAGTGTCGATAAAAACATATTTAAATTTTGACTCGAATTACTATCTCTATAATCATAAATTTGCCTATAAACAGCGATTCTCACACGATGTGGTGAACGTCACTATTTAATTTAATTTGCCTCCAGCGACCAACGATTTTCCATCATTTTCTTACTAGCCCGACCCCTTAAAGATTCTCCGATTTTTCGGCTTTCTTTTTTTTCGTTTTGCTTCTTACCCTTTGCCTTGCAGATCGAGGGAGAGTTTGCGCAAATGCAGTCATCATGGATTCCAACGTTGGTCTTGACTACATTGTGGATAACCCAGACTATTGCAACAAACTCGCTTCAGGTATTTAACGTTTAACATCCGTTGTTTTCAATTACAAAATTATTGCTACGTGCTTTCGAAATATGTAACTGAATAATCCACTTGTCGAAAGACGATTCGTCATCAGTTCAATTTCACTTAATAAAACGTTTTCAATTTCTTACTGATTAAAATAAATGTACAGCTCCAATAAATAACAACTGAGTCGAAAAAATAACCCTTTATTTTTCATAATTTCAATTTTTTTTTTTTTTTCAAAAGTTACCATCGTTTGTTTACCGATTAGCTATCACCATTTTGGTGCTGTATATTGATTCGATTTGTTCACGATATTAATGTTATTATTTGCTGAATTATTATTAACATTATCCGTTTATGTATCAATTTTTATTTTTTATTATTTTTTTAATGTTATTATTATTATTACTATTATCATTATTACTATTGTATGTTAAACAATTTATGAAGAAAATATTACTTGTATTATCATTATATAATCATAATAACGAATAATTTAAAAAAGTAAATAATAATAATGTTTGCTGTTTTTATTGTTATTGTTGATCATATTAATAGTATTATTTACCGTATTTTTACTGTTATTAATTACCATATTACTGATCACGTGATCCATTAAGGGATCGTATCAGTGTGAAATTTCCAAAAAATCGTTGTTTTTTGCATTATCGTATAGTATACACTGTTCTAAACATTCTCTCAAATTTTTAAATCGAAATTCAAATTATTACGGTCGCTACAGCGTGTCTTGTAGAAAGGGAACGAAGCGGGACTACGCGAGACTAAAATCTTTAAACGCGTTTTTCTCGGAATGGTGTTTTTCAAAACGGTGTCCACTCTCAAAGGAAGAGTTTCGAAGATATCTATTTCCAATTTTGAGAGGACATTTTTAACGTCATTCTATATCGCGCTATAGAAGCGTTTTTTTTAATCTTATTTTTTTACGAAAAAACTGTCGTAAAAAAGTCCCAAATTCGATACTTTTTGTTCAAACCGCCGCCATTTTGGCAAATGTAAAAAAAAATCTCCATAACGCGATAGAGAATTACGTTAAAAATGTTCTCTCAAAATTGGAAATAGATATCTTCAATACTCTTCCTTCGAGAGTGGACACTGTTTTGAAAAACATCATTCCGAGAAAAACGCGTTTAAAGATTGTAGTCCCGCGTAGTCACGTTCCGTTCCTTTTCTACAAGAAACACTGTAGCGATCGTAATAATTTGAATTTCGATTAAAATATTTGAAAGAATGTTTAAAACAGTGTATATCTACGATAATGCAAAAAAAAAAAAAACGATTCTTTGAAAATTTCACATCGGGATGATCCCTTAAAGACAAGCTAAAATATGGTCGTACATAGGAATTGAAAATTATACAGTTGAGCGTGACACAAATTTATGTAGGAGTCAAATTATCGTACAAATCGATGGTACCCGTTAAGTTCGTTTTTCGTTAGCACGTTTTGAGCAGTTGTCGGGTTTGTGGAGGGTCGTGGTGTAAGCAGTTTCGTTATAAACGTGAAAAACATTTCCCGCGTAGCTTTGGACACGGCCTGCACATCCGTGAAGAAACAAGTGGTCGATCTATTGTCGGCGTTGTGTGTCTACAGTCAGGATGGACGTCAGCGCGCCATCGATACTCTTCACATTTACCAGGTACGTGAGTTCAATATCCACTGTTAATCGGAAGTGCCGAAAATTCATTGTTAAATATCGATTACTCTTATAGATAAAATGAGAAAATTATATTTTTTAAAAATAGCATCCATGACGTTAAAAACGAAAACATAAATTATGAATGAGTCATACGCGATGAAAAATCCAATAAAAATTTGTTTAATGAAAGAACATTAACAAACAATCAGTGACGAATGTCACGAAACAATTTTTTTATATTTTTTTCAAACGATCTACCATTTGAATTTGCGTAATGCGATTGAATCATGATTTAAAATTGATGCAACTATAAAGAGTAAATTAAAAATTGGTAACGTACGTCCTTTACGAAGAATTTTTAATTCTTTTTTCAACGCATGAGAAATATTTTTTTTTTTTATTAAATGAATTATTTGTAGAACATCGGGTAATTATTAATTAATAATATACGTAGAGAGAGATTATTGCATTGTGATTTTAAAATGATATAAGGGTACAATATAAATTAGAAATTGATATAAATTACATATAATTTACAATTACGAATCCACAATATTGACAAATAATTTTATATATTTTTTCTATGCATCACAAACATTTTTCTATTAATAATAATCATTGGGAGACGAGAAATAAAATACGAAAAAAATAGCATGAATGTCAAGTTTTATACATTGCACGAAAACAGACCTGTCGATACGAAGAAGATAATGAAGCTAAAGTTTTCATCGTTGGATTGTAATGAAAATCATTGCTTTTATTTTAATCCCCTAAATTTATTTTCACATATGTCGGCAAAGAAAGTTACGAAAACAATTTTTACGATCTTTTTTCAAACGATCTAAAACCCAATTTAGGGTAAAGTACCCAATGATTGATATTTTGTAAATGATCAAGGTGAACCCAAATCGGTAAAAAGAGGTCTATAAATAACGGGGCCATAAAACAAAGTCACTCTACCCTAACTTTACATCATTTTGAATACTGATAAAAAATACAAAATTCGAAAGGGCATTCCAACGATGCAAGCTTCCCCCCCCCCCCCCCCCCCCCCCCCCCCCCCACCCCAACCCCCCCCGCCCACCCCACCACCACCCGTTTTCATTTGATAATGAGTAATGATAAGAGAGCGGAGTGCAAAAATAAAACAAGACGAAACAATTTTTATGAAAAGAAAAAAAAATAATAATAATAAGAACCCATTAAATAAAAAGGACGCAATAAACGGTCACGAAAATGCTTAGGAACGAAAGGGCGAACGTTATCGTTTGAGAGCGATCGTCGATGAGCTGCAGAAAGAAATCGCCGAGGATTACCAGACTGCCCTATTGGCGTTCATCAACTGTCTCGTTATCTCGACCCCAGTTCTCAAAGATCGAGTCAGACTTCGAAACGAGTTCATCGGTAATTCTTTGTGTACATTTTTCAATCTCTAAAATATCGCTTCGTCCCCGCCTCCTCCTCATCGTCAATTCCCTTCGTTTCAATAGAAGACCGAGGAATTCGTAATTAGAATTTAAGTAATTAAGTTGAAGAATATTGTTTCAATTACCAGACGAATAAAAAAAAAATGTTGCATTTTTTATTAATAATTCATGAGACGATACGTTATTCCCTCGCTACCGAGCTACGATTTATTACCGATTAAAAATTCCGAGTTCTAGTCGACCGTCGAATAAGAGAAAATTTGAATAATATTTTTAAATGTTTTCTCAGGCCTGAAACTGCTGCCAATCTTAAACGATCTTCGGTAAGTACCGTGTCTATTAACAATTATAAAGTTAATTCCAAAGCAATAATAGAAACAACGACGAAAATGGTTATGCTAATATAAATAATAATAATAATGATAATGATGGCGTTAACGACGATAATATCGCTAATGAATTGCCTCGTGTCGCGAAGATTAACGAAAAGAAGAATATGCTTCGTCATCCACCCACCCATAGAGCTCCTCAAGGACTAGCAGATTTAACGAAAGCCTGAATAATTCAGGCGAAGGTGCGGAGCAACAAAGACGCGGAATACTTAAATTACACTCTCGTTACGAGAGATTTTAAGCTTCGTCGTGCCGAAAAGAAAATAAAAACGAATAATAATTCAAATTTAAAACAAACAACCTGATCGGAATATTACGAGTAGTTTTCGGGCGCAACTTCGCTCGTGTTGATTTTGACATTTTTGTTGAAATACTCTTCAACCCTTCGAGAGGTTATTTTTTTTTATGGGTGACGTGTTATCACGAATTTACCGGCTAAAAAAAGCATTACGATTGAGTAGTAATCGTAATGCTTTTTTTTTCAAGGTTTTTTAAATTTGAAGCAGATCGGTTTAGCTGTTTTTGAGATATTTTGGTCGCCGATTCTGAAAAAGTCATTATGAGGAAAACACGTTTGAAATACATTTTTTAAAATAAATTAAATTAAGTTCCGGATAATATTTTTGATAGGTTATAAGAATCCATTGAAAAAGGAAAAAAAAATGATTTTTATTCATAAAATTACATGTAGGTGTAACCACTTGAGAAACGACGTAACTCCCATACAAAACGAGGATTTGTTTTTTTTAAAAACGTCATTTTTTAATTTTCAACCGAAAAGCTTAAGGCTTTACTGGCTGGACAGTGGGCCAAAAAAATGAGTCAAAAATAAGGGAATCGTGGATTCAGAAGTCTGGATCATGTCGTGGATGTTAAGCTTTATACACACCTGATTCAATAATAAATTAACGCTTAAAAACGTTAATTTTCGACTTCCAATAATAATCGAAATCAAACTCGACGAAATTGGCACGTCCATGTCTGAGATTTTGTCAATTACTGTACATCTGTTCCAACTGACCAAAGAAAACAATGTCTCAATTTTTAATAATAATTTCTCAGTGATAATAATAATACAATAATAACAATATTGTAAATAATAATTACTTAAATAACAATATCCTTACTTTAATAATAATGATATCTTAATACGAATTTTCAATTGACGGAATGATGAAATCCCGTACGAACTTACGTCTTTTATTCTGCTCTATTAAATGGAGAATTTCTTGAAACCCCGCCTTAGCGGGTGCTTAAATAACGAAAGAAACGTATTGTCCAAATTTCGACGTAATTAGCTTCAGCGGTTTCGTTTTTGCGTTGATGAGTCACGAAGCCAATCAATCAGTCCGTGTTCTTTTATATACAGTAAAAATCGCTTATAACGACATTGTACAGGATACAGTTACAGAATGGACGTTATAGCCGATTGTCGTTGTAAACGATACAGAGAACATAAGTTTCGACCTACCGATTTCCTTCGTTACGTCTGATGCATCATCACAAGCAGTTTCAGTTTGTTGTTGTTGTCGTTTGTTTTTATACCGATTTCGAAGAAACAATCTTTGAAAAAGTAACCAACGAAAGGATATACCCAAGAAAGAGCGACGGCTCTGATTCACCCCAAACCTTATTCGTTTCTTCTTTTCGGCTTTACTTCGATTATTTTTTTACGCATTCCCATGGGTTTTGCTCATTGACATTGGAAGTGAGGCGAGGGAGGAGGGATATATATCTTTCGCTGGAGCATCGAACTTCCGGCTGTTGTAAGGCGCCAAAAAAAGGTTTTCGAGCGTCGCGAAGTGCGCGCGGCAACGGTCGAGAAATAGAACGAAATATAGTGTCGTCGTCTTCTGGGACTGGGGCTTTGCTTCGATCTCTCTATCCTTTCCTTTCTCCGCCTTCAGCTTCGCTGAGAAATTTGGATGGAAAGAGAGAGAGAGAGAGAGAGATATCACGATAGTATATTTGGGAAGGGATGACGAAGCCATAGAAAGGGAGAAAAATGAGACCGAAGAAATAGCGAGGAAGAAAGACAGAGTAAACGAAAGAGAGAGAAACAGGGAGACGAAGAGTGAGAGAGATAAAGATAGAGAGAGGGATAACGTTGGAAAAGACCGATTTAACTTTGGAGCTAGAGCTTTCTCTGGCAAGCTCAATATGCACCTGCAAAGCCATGAGCAATCCTCTCCTCTGCTTACTGGAACGAAGAAATACATAATAACATGCTAGATATTTAGCCTGCGAAAACTTCTCCCAGCCAATATCGGATCCACTCGTGTTTCAACTTTGCTTTTTTTCTTCAAGATCCAAAAACGTGGAGATTTATTTTCTCGTGCATTCTTAGCTACGGTGGTCGTTGAGAATGTTGCGTTGTTGTTGTTGTTTTTTTTTTCTGAATTTTTCCTGATCAGTTTTTTTGACTGATTGGTATTCAACGCTGGTACAGTTCGCTGGAAGCGAACGATTGAACGTTTCTCATTCCTCTTACACATACCCACGCTGCCTCGGAATTTCCTATCGTTATTCTTTCAGATTGGATGCACTTTTCGAGAGAGGATTTCAAGACTGGAAGTCAAAAGTTTCGAGTTTATGCTCGAATTAATAATTCGAGAATATTAGATCGAAGCGACCGATTTTTCATGATATATTTATATATACAATATTTATAATAACCTCTTTGGTAAATACTTGATAATTATTTACCAAAGGTAAAATATTTGGTAAAAAACAAAAACATTCTTTTTTTTTGTTTTATTTTCATACTGTTGGATTCGCCAGTCGTAGTATCCTTTTGAGTAAGCAATCCGTGTAAAACCAAACACATTTGAACTTTTCACAATGCACTGGATTTTTAAAAAATCACATGTTTGGAGAAAACGAGCTGTGTACAAATATTCGCGGAAAAAAAAATAATTCTACTAATATTTTGTATCACACAAATCTCAACGTACGCGCTATCATCTTTAAATCACTGTAAGAATATTACGAGAATAACATTTTTATTAAATTCTGAAAAAATATGAAGATAAGAAATCACATATTAAATTTACAAAACTTTCTGCTTGAAATGATCGTGAAAGTACATTAAATATAAAATAATACTTGAATAAAAATGAATAATTTAATCGAAACAATTAAGCAAAATGGATAATAAAACAGAAATGAAGTTTGGCTGATAAAAATACAAATATTCAAACGTGATTAAAAAAACTGTGAAAATAGACATAATTAAAAATAAAAATATATTAATTAAAATGATTGATAAAATATATTCAATATAACGGAATATTAAAAAAAAGTAAATCAATTAAAACAATGAAATAAAATGACCAGTACGATTAATATTGAATTCGAACGATAATAATGAAAATAACTTTAAAATAGAATTATACTCCAAAAATGACTTTTAATATAAATGAATACTTTGAACATAAATGGAAAACTCGGAACAATGATTAAAATGGAAAACTTGGAACAATGATTAAAATGGAAAACTTGGAACAATGATTAAAATGGAAAACTTGGAACAATGATTAAAAAAATATTTAAAGACGATTTCAAATACATACTGCAAAAGCAACGACCGGCAGCGAAGATAATACAGGCTCATCCACGGAATAGCCAGATCTCCCGATAGCCACCATTACGCAGATACAACGGGTTGAAAAAAAAATATATATATACATAGCGAATGAGCAACGGGTGTCAGAGTATAAGTGGAGTGAACTCCGCGTGCCCACAGCCCCATCGCGTCTACCCCGCTCTCCTTTCTTCCTCTTCGTTTCTTGATTTATCTTGCGCGCATACGAACCTCCAACAACTGTAGGCCTCGCGGGTTTCCGAACTCTCTGACTTTCTTCAGTCAGTGAAGAACGTTTCCACCAACACTCGAAAGTGAATCGACACGTGCTACGACAACGCCGATTTGTTTCTTCTTTTCGAAAATCGCCAAGATTTCTTCGTTACCGAACTACGGGAACACCTCTTCGTGTTTCTTCGATCTGATTTCCGGCAAAAGTGCGTCGATGTGAATTACAGCGAAGTTCTCGTGAAACACGTGTGATTTTTCGTCGGGTTTTTATCGGTGAGTTCCGATTACGGAAGAAATCGGTAATAGGTCCGAATGTTCCTCCGCTCTTGTTTCTGCCTAAACTTTTACGGAAGAAGTTGCTAATGGCTTTGGAAGCTTTTTCGCTCTGACCTCTTCATAGATTTGTACGGGTTAAGTCAGTAATCGATTTTAATGTTTCGTCGTCGAAGAAATAGTTCGTCGATTCAGGAATTTCTTTATTCTGATTTCGTCCCACATTTCTACGAAATAAATTGGTATTTGATTCAGAAGTTTCTTCGATCTTATTTCTTCGTACATTTTTTACGGAAGAAATCTGTAATCGATTTGCAAGTTTCTTCACACTGACTTCTTCCGAGATTTTAACGGAAGAAATCGCCGGAAATTCGGGAGTTTCATCCCACATTTTAATGAACGAAATTGGTATTTGAAAGTTTCTTCGCTCGTTTTTTTTCGTCAATTTTGCAGAAGAAATCGGTCATCAAATTGGAAGTTTTCTTTACTTCACTTTTCCCAAAATAAATCGTTAATCGATTCGGTAATTTCTACGGTTTCATTACTTCCAATATTTTCACGAATGAAATCGATGATCGAATCTAACGTTTCTTCACTTTGATTTCTTCCTGAAAATTGTTTCTTTTTTTTTCTCAATGCGTCGAAAGCTCTTTATCTTTATACTCCAAAATAGTCGTGGAAGAGTCGACACCATTCGCGATGTAATTTGGGCTTGTTAGTTGATCGTTAATGAAGACTTTTGTCGAATATTGGATAACGATGCGGCGCACGCGAAGCCCGAGTAGTAACTCGGCACGTGGAAACGCGTGCACGATGTAAAATAACGGGTTGAGGTATTCGGTGAAGCGTCAAACTTGATTGCGATGTACGACCGATACACCGGCTCGAGCCAACCGGAAGTTCCCGGTGCGCTCACAACGACATCCATTGTGTGGTGACAGTTGGCTTCCGTCGTGATCAGGCTTATCAACTCGACAGTAAGATCGCGGGATTAACAGTTGGAGAACGTCCGCCAGAAACGTTCGCTTCCGGAAATAATATATCGAGAACGAAAAAAAAAACACACACAAAATAAACAAATAAATGATACGATCGTTGAGTAGAGTATTGATAACTAACGGGGGCAGTGAAATGACGAAGCCGTTCGATCGGTTGAGATTCAACGAGTTCGCGATTTCCGGTGTCGCTATAATCGGCTTACAAAACGCGCTTTTTATTCGCAGAAAGAAGAAAAATCAATTACCCGATTTGAGAGTGCAATTGGATGTGTTTGACGATCAACGCGAAGCTGATGAGGAATTAACGAATCACGGGCCACCCGGTATCGATTTGTCATCTCACGTTGATGTATTTTATGCGATACTCGGACAAATTGCTGATACACCACAGGAAATACCCTTCCTCAGTATACTCCAGCATCTTTTGCGTCTCGATCCGAAAGAAGCCGCGAGCGATCTGGCTTGGGACACCGCTGAAACGCTCGTCCACAGAGCGACCCTCTTGGAGAGCCGGGAGGATGCTACGAAACTCCTGAGATCTCCTAGTTTACAGGTATTGTGATTATCTTGATTTTTCCGGTGAAGTGGGGGGAGGGCTTGTTTCTTACCACCAATTTCAGTTGAAAAATCGAACGATCAGTAGCAGCTTCGGAACGGGGGCAACGACTCGATCGTTTTGTTTGGTTACTTCAAGGAACGAAAAAAGAAGTTCTCTTCACGCGTGCTCAAACTTTTGAACGTACACCAATCATTGAAATTTTCTAATAGCTTCCAATCGAAAATAAATCTGTAAATTGAAAATTAGTTATTGCAATAGATATAACAATACAATATACGGGAAATACGAATAATTACAAAAAATAATGAAATACAGAAATAATAATTGGTGTGTTTCATTTTTTTGTAGGTTTTTGCAATTTCTGTATTTCTGTATTTCAGGAGTGTATAATTACTTCGTTATTTTGGGCAACAATTATGTAATAATGAAATATTCATTATTTACATATATGTAACAGATTATAATATTATATTCAGTTTAGACAGTCAATGTTCTATTATCATTCTCATGCTTATCTCGTATTTTCATGGTAATACGAAATTTCATTTATTTCGTTATGAGACACATTGTTATTTACTTATTTACGATTTGCATCTATTAATTTATATCTAAGATATAATTACGTAGTTACATTCTTATAAGCATAATTACATACTTTGTGAATTGTCTGATAGAAATAAAAATATAATAAATTTATTAAATGAAATTAAATATTTACAAAAATCGTTAAATAGTTTTCAATATTTTCATTTCTCTAGTTCAATAGAATAATTTATATAATTAAATTTCCTTTTTTTACATTGAATTATAACTCAAATAGATAAAATATTCATTTTAAATAACATTCACGAAAAGCGACCTTTAATAAGCATTTGTGAAGAAAAAATCTATTCTCTTTTTCTCTTTTTCGTAATATACTTCCCGATGCGTTTTGCATTTGAATAGAAAGGTAATTGCTTCGCCGGTTCGACCGGAAAACTCATAAAAATAATAATAAGAATAATAATGATGGCGTGTATCGTATTCAGACAAATTTGTGCTGCCACTGTCGAGGCGCCGATCAGACTTGTGGAACATCAAGAAAGGCATCTCTGCCGGCTAGCAATACAACGCCGTTACCACCACCACTTCCGGCCTCAATCGGACCGGCGTCACAGCCGAGTCCGTCTACCGGCTTCGTGCTGCCTCCTCCCCCACCGCCTCCGCTTCTTGTTAATGTTACAAACGCCGATGTACCCTCGGAACCACCTCTACCTCCTCCCCTTAACGTACCGACGATATTGCGGGCACCAACACCCGAACCACCCAGTAATCATGCCAAGCTCCTACCGCAGCAGGAGATACCCACCCCCAAGACGAAAATGAAGACAATCAATTGGAACAAAATACCGAACCACAAGGTAAATACGCGAAGGTTATATCGCAGCCATGTTTTTTTCGCGGACATGTTTTTTTCGCAAATTCATTCGTTTTTTTTTTGCTACCTCAATTTGTAAGGAGCAAAAAAGAAACCGTAACCTCTTAATTGCGACTTAAATTTGAGCGAATTTGAAATTTTGTTTTTCGCTTCGAAAATTTTATGGGGGGGTTGAGATTCTCGCTGAGATCTCTGAAATTGGAATGATGATTTCAGATTGCCTCTAAATTCAGAATAAAAAATAAAATTCAGTATAAAAATAAAATTCAGTATAAAAATAAAATTCAGAATAAAAAATAAAATTGAGAATAAAAAATATGGCTTCTTTTTCAAGCGATGTTGACATATTTTTGGGACAAATAAGAAATCTCAATGGGCTGCAGTAAATTAGTACGGGAGAGACTCGTTCTCGAGATAACGATTGTGGGATTCGTTTAACGAGCTTGTCCAATGGAAGCGTTGCTTTTTTGAAAAAAAAAGGTCGGCGGTTAAAAAAAAGTATTTTTTCGCCAAACCAAAAACGGGCAAGTGAGATGGGCCAGAGAAAAATTCCAATGGCGATACTCACTGCTCGTATAGTTTTTCGATTATTCCGTCCCGGGCTCTTCTTTTCCCTATTTTTTCGGTAAATCATTCCCCCGGACTGACGATGAAGACAAAAATGGCCAAAACCGGTATTTCACACGCGATTGTGCCGATTTCTAGAAATATAGAAAAAATAAAAAGGTTCTAACGTGAGCATTGTATCTAAATGAGAATCAGGGACGTGACAGGATATTTATATCGCTTATTTAGGTTCAAGGTGAGTGAGAATAGCTCTTTCGAACTTCGATCTCCTAGTCTGACCATTCTTCACCTTTTCTTTTCTTCTCTTCTCTTGCTCGTCTCATTCTTCTTTGTCGCCAGGTCATTGGCAAGCGAAACATTTGGTCACTGGTGGCTAATGAGCACTCGAATTCGCCGATGGCCGATTTGGACTGGGCCGAGATGGAAGGACTATTTTGTCAGCAAGCACCGCCAATCGTGCCACCAGCTGCTTGCTCGACAACCCACGGTCCTGCTGGCACGGATGCTGATAGACGACGCCGAGAACCTACCGAAGTAAGTTCCATTCAAATGTCTATATTGATATTCCACCAATTCCCTTCCTACCCTCCCCCACAAAAATTCCTCGTTCCATCATTGACGATTCTGTAACAATAAACAATGTTTTTTTCAGTCTATTTTTAATGGCTCGTTTTTTTTTATCGATAACTATAATATATTTGTAAGCTAGTCTTGAATTGCATATGATTCTCAATGTTTCTTCTTCAATCTTTATCCTCTAACGTCAGGGCAGGATTTTACTCCGCTCGAAAAAAAAGGTTTGCTAAGCTTAATAAATACACTTTTGAAGAACAATAAACTTTTTTTTATTACATACTTTATGGGCCACAACACGTTGATTAATAGGTGAATCTTCACTAGTGTTGTAGTTTAAAAAATAGGCTATGTGAAACGGTAAAGGTTACATTTTTTCGTTCAATATACCGCATTTGCAAAGATAACGAAACAGCGGAGGAAAAGAGGACGAAAAAAATATTAAATATTTTTTTACCGGTTTTGGCAAAAAAAAAAACTGAAAACGAAGATTTTTGAATGATTCTAGCTCCGGTGGAAGCTATAGGTGAACAAAATATGTGGTTAAAATTTCATAACGATCGATTCCGTAGTTTCGGAAATTTTAGAACTAAGCAGTGAAAACGTAGTTTAGGTTGAACGGGTTCAAAGTTTTTGTAAAGGTAAAATCACAAAAAAATGAAGTTACGTTTAATCAGCGATGTATGCAGCATACAAAATACTTTCAAACCCTTGAAAAACGTACATTCTTTTCCATCTTGGCTTTTTCCAAATTAGAATCTTGCCCCAATCGGTAGAAAACTCGACTCTTCTTGAAGCGAAGTAAAAGGTGTACCGTGTGACATATGAATGCCAGAAAGATAGCTGGAATTGTTTGACCGAGATTTTTCAAGGATGAAACATTATTAACGTTAAATAAAACCGCCATTCCCTGTATCTATCAATTCTGCAGACACTGATCCTCGAATTGACTAGAAAAATGAAAATATATAGGAGAATACTCGAAACTTTAAAACTTGATGGGGTTATGTACATTTTCTACGTGTCGTTAACATGCATTTTGAAACTTTCTTCATTTTTTCACTTCACTTATCGCTGACGAATTTTCCAGATCGCCCTTCTCGACGGAAAACGAAGCTTGAACGTGAACATATTCCTGAAACAGTTCAGGAGGTAAATTGTTTGACCTTGTTTAAATCTATCATCGATTATCATACTTATTCGTGGGAATAAAATACTTGCTTTTTTACGATAACTCATTGACTGTTTTCAAAAAGATCGGTTATTGAATCTAGGTTCGAAATGTTTACGATTCTTATACTGGAAGTTATATCTCTTTTGTCCAGTTCCAACGAAGACATAATTCAGCTAATAAAAGATGGAGGGCACGACGACATAGGAGCAGAAAAGCTTCGAGGTTTATTGAAGATATTGCCGGAAGTCGACGAGCTTGAAATGCTTAAGAGCTTCGATGGTGACAAATCGAAGCTTGGAAATGCGGAAAAATTTTTTCTCCAGCTGATACAAGTACCCAAGTAAGTCCACGATTTACTCCTTTTACCTTATATCAATTTTCTCTTTTTCAAACCACATCGTCACGTCATCAATCCGATGTATGTCATTTTCTATTTGCGATTACGAAAGCTACAAATTGAGGATCGAGTGTATGCTGCTGAAGGAAGAATTCGCGGCGAACATGAGTTACCTCGAACCGAGCATAAACTCAATGATTCTAGCCGGTGAAGATTTAATGACGAACAAGCCCCTCCAAGAAGTCCTTTACATGGTTCTAGTCGCAGGAAATTTCCTCAATTCGGTAAACGCGATTGAATGTCGCCATTGTTGACAAGTGCGTTGGGCATACAAGAAACTGATCGCACGTATCTTATATCTCTATCCTTCATAGGGTGGCTATGCCGGAAATGCTGCTGGAGTGAAATTATCCTCACTTCAAAAGCTGACGGAGATTCGAGCCAACAAGCCAGGAATGAATCTCATACATTACGTAGCACTTGTGAGTACATTCCCTCGTGCAGTTCTCCCTTCTATATGAAAGAAGAAAAACAAAAATCGGTTTTTAGCAAGCCGAGCGGAAGAGGAAAGATCTACTAAACTTTACGAGAGGGATGAGCGCCCTGGAGGCTGCAACGAAGTGAGTAACATTTTTTATCGTATCGACATTCCTCAAAAATGGAAAGATCGATCCCAAAATTTCAAATACATTTACACAAATAATATCTCTATTTTCTAAACGATTAATTCAACATCATTGAAGAACAACGATCGAGCAACTGACCAACGAGTTCAATACGTTGGACACGAAGATAAAAAAGATCAAGAATCAAATTCAACTTCCATCGACCGAGGTCGACATTCAAGAACAAATGGCCCAATTTCTGCAGGTAACTCGTTATCTTGTCTTTTTCAATGGTGCTTAAATACATCAGCGTCTTCAATGAACTGTTCTATCATCCAGATGGCCGAGCGAGAAATGGCTCAACTTAAACGTGATATGGAAGAACTGGAAGGAGTCCGGCGAACACTCGCCGAATTCTTCTGTGAAGATTCCAATACCTTCAAACTTGAGGAGTGCTATAGAGTGTTCCATCAATTTTGCCAAAAGTTTAATCAAGCAGTCGTGGAGAATGAACGACGGAGGATCCAAGAAGAACAAGTTATCGCTAGGCGTAAGCAGCGAGAAGAACAACTATTGGCAAGGAAACGAATGCGTAAGTTGAATATTCGATGCATTCTTCTATCAGCAAGTCGCCAATAAATCGTTTATTAACGCAGTACTAGCGGATTTACTAGTCAACAGTATATCTATAATTTTTCGAGTCTGAAAATAGAAAAATAAAATACATTTAAGCATAATAATATTCATCATAAGGAAATAACTATTCGAGAAGCATTGGTAATAAACGTGCACAATTATAATGATAAAAAATGAAGTACTGAAATAGCAAACAGCTTGACCTAAATGGTTTTACCAATCACTATACCATAAAGCTATTTCTCAAAATATTATGAAATATATGTCGTCGAGACAGCTTTGTTGATATTTTCCGCTTTTTGCATAGTTTGTATCTAATCGCAAACTATTAATATTTTCGTTCCAAAGATCAACATGCACGTATTTCCCAAATGTTGTGTGTTAAATGCATTGATAACGTAAATGAATTACCGTCGTATATCTTCGATAAAGTATGCTAAATTTTCGCGGATGTAATTCTGAATTGCTATATTACATTATACAAAAAATATCAATTTTGTTTATAACGTCATGCGCGTACTATCTTAAAAGCTATTGAACAATCCCTCAATTCGCTATTATTTATAATCGTATATAATCCTAATAATTCTTAATTGATTCACTAACGGGATTCTTTTGATTGAAATATTCAAACAATCCCAACCAAGTTTACGCTTCGTCTTTCGAATTAGCTTTAGCTGATTGTGAAAGTATTCCATCAAGAATATATGGAAGTCATGCAGACACGACAGTACATTCAAGGTTGGTCTGTTTTGTTTTCTACGAAGTGAGCAACCAAGCGGAAACTCCAGGATCCGAATCAGAGTGCAATTTGATGGACTACGGCCTCTTGGACATTCACAATAGTTTCGCTCACAAGCAGTACAGTCGTAGCGACGCGAAAATTAAGAGGTTCCAAAACGGTGGCGTTACTTCCGACGAGGATGTCTCCATCACCGGCTCACCGAGCATACGACGACGACTGGGCTCGTGTTCCGGTGGAGGAACCGATCAACCATTTGCCAAAGAAGATACGTACTCACCGGACGTGACTCCAAACGGGACACTCCGGCGACGGCGCAGTCGCATACCGTGCGAGGATGACGACGGCAATCTCATGGACTTTTTAAGAACGACGGGCCAAGAAAACACGCGGGAACGCAAATCTTGGGGCAGTTTGGGTAACCTATTTTTTCGCTTTTCTTCGATTCGTCGACCACTCGTTTCTTCAACAAGTGTCAAACTTTTTATTCTCCGTTGAAAGATCGGTCATGGGCGCGAAGAGCTCGCGGTCAACCGCGTCGTGGCGATCTTTTGAACGCGGATTTTTCGGGAGATCGCGAAAGACCAAGTTCACCCTCGCCATTAGCCGAAAACAAACCATTTCTACAAGAGGAAGAAACCAAACCGACAGGGTACGTTTGCTGAACTTTTCTATCATGGAGCGATCATCGATTGCGATCGAAATTGTGACGACATTAATGACGTTTGATAAAATTTACAAAGGCGAGCCTGGAGGCAAAAGATCGAGGCTTGGCTATCGGAAAACGAGAAGGAGGAACGAGCCGGTGAAGAACTCCAAAGAAGAGCGAGACAGTTACAAGCCAATCGCAAGTCCTTCGAAGATTCAGGTATTCACACCCTTTTGTATTTTTCTCACCAATACTCTTAGAGTACTCCAATACCTATTGGCTTATTGGGTATCTTCAATTGTCCAGAGAGCGAAGGCAAGAGTTCATTGATGAACACACTGGCGGAGGATAACTCGATTCATGGAGGATACCCGGACGTCTACGATTGGCGACCATCCGTCGAGAAGACGGATGTTATGAGAACGATGGAAGCAATTGAAGGTAAACGCCAATCAATATTAAGGCAGGAAGATCATTTACAAGCTCAAAAATTATGGGTTTCTCATGATTTTTTTTTTTTTTTTTTTTTTCCATAGAAATAATACGCATAGACATTTAGATACTTACATGCGTTCTGTTTCATATTTTTATTTTTTGAAAAATTTACACTTTTCATAATGCAAATTGCTCATCATCTACATTAATGTTTAGGAGAAGATTTTTAAACATTGCTGTACTGCTGGAGACCTTTTTCACGCTATAATTACACAAAAAAAAAATCAAACTGAATCTCAAAGATAAGACCAGGATTTTTGAAATATATGCAAAATTCATCAAAAGTAAGCTTAGTAAAGTCAATTTTGTGATATTTCATGAAATTTTTGCTATATTGAAGAGTAAAAGTACGTTTTATTTTTCAAATTCAAAATAATATTTAGCTTCACCGAAAAACTGCTGATGCAACAGAGATGTGCGACAAAATTCATTGTATAAGGTGGAATAGGTTCTGAGTAATCACTCCAGCAGTTGGGAAAAACATAGTTTTCACAAAAACGTGTCCAAAGTTGCATAGATCTGATCACTCGGCACAAACGCTCTCGGGTTCTATCAATTTATGGGAATAAAACCGATTTTTTCAAATTTGTAAATGTTCTTCCCCCTTTAATATCTTTAAAGAGGTTAAAACCTCTAAAAATTTGCTAAATATTCATGATTTCGACTTTGACACTGATCTTTCTATCCCATACTTAATTGCAGAAGCGCAACCTCAACAACCTCAAACTGACAAGTCCCAATGGCGAAAATCATCTCTCAACGTACCAAGCAGTTTGGAAGAGACGGATCCCCGCTACTCCAGGCGGATTAGATCGCGTTTGACAACTGACAATGTTCTCGGACCAAGTACTCTCCAGGTAAGTGGCGAAAAAAGAGGGAAATTAGATAATACTGGCAATCTATCAAACGTGACATTGTCAATTGAACAAACGCGGTGGCAGGCAATCCGTGAGGAAGAGCGTAAAAAGAACAACAAAACGAACGATTCAACAATGTCGGACGCTCAAGACGAACTGACCATATACCTTCGACAACCAACGATCTCGTCACAGAACAATTCGAGTGTTCGAAGATTCACAAAATTGAGTAGCAAGAAGAGCAACGAGGATGATCGGATGAGTGACAAGATCGAGATTGATTCTGACAACATCGAGACACCACCGACCACCAGAAGAGTCTTCAGTCCACCGCGGGAAGTCAAGCCAGTCGAGAAAGAACCCTGCAAGCGAGAACGTTGCAGCAGCTCGATCCAGGAACGCGAGCCAAAAATCGCAACCGCGAAACCCGGCAGCGTTATTACTGATCTTGGCAGTGGTGAGAATCCGTTCTCTTTACTTTGCCCACTTTTCTACCCATGTGGTTATATTGTCAATGAACGATCAGAGTTCAGGCACAGTTGCTCCGGACAGCAAAACGTTGAAACAAATCCGGTCGAATTTGTTGCATCGAGACTGAGAGAAAATAAGAAAATAAAACTGATTTCTGAAAAAAATAATATCAAGAAGTAAAAAATAATTGAATAGAATACTTTTTTTTAGTCACTTTCAGTAGGTATTCAGCTAGATAATTTTTAACTTTTCATTTTTTTTCTGTGAATCAACTAAACACTATGCGAGCAAAACTTTTAACGATGTCATTCTCTATGCGTAGCAATGACCCGCGAGTGAATCAATCAGTTCCTGAAACATTATGATTTTAGGCCACGTTTTTCCCCGTCCCATAAATAAACTTCTCTCGTCGTTTAAAAACTTTAGTTCCTTCTTCGAACTATAATTGATAAATATTATCTGTATTTAATCTAGGCAATGAAAAAATGACTTTTTATCGAAACTACAAAAGTTCAATGAGGAAAATAGTGTTTAAATAAAATGTAAAATAGAGTAAAACAATTTTTTCATGCTTGCACAAGTGAAATTTAAATCGCAGTAATGATTTATTTTGATAATGTAGAAAAATGTGAATACAAAATAATTGAATTTAGACTACACTCAATTCTTTTGTATTAATTTTTCTCCCAGCGGGCGTTTGGGTTTATTTTGGTTCTTTGGGTTGTACAGTGTCCTTCTGAGATGTTGAAGAAACGACTTTATCACAGTCGATTTATTCGCAGGAAACTTCGATCGTTACGCCGCAGCTCGGAAGACCCGAAGATACAAAAAGAGCCAAGATTTCCCGCTGGATTGCAAACCGGAAGTGGGAGCACCCTCGAAGCAGGAACCTTGTGTGATCGCGGGTGGTGGCGAAAGTTTCGCTGACGAGAAACTCCAGCGTCCGAGCACGTTAGCACTGGCGGAGGATAACGAGGACGACGAGGATGCGATGTTGAGGATTTGGCAGGACAAATTGAAGCGTCGTCACGCGACGACGAGTATCGACGCTGCAATGGCGGAGATCGCGAAAGCCGGCGAGGAGATTGAGCAGCAGATGTCTTCATCGTCACGCCCTATCATAAGTCACGGGAGAATAAGCTCAAGATTGCCGGTGACGCAACCAGCCCCAGTGGTCGCAGTGACGAACACGGTGTTGAGTCCGGTGATGCAGGAATCGAGGCCACGTGAAACCACGCCGATATGGCCCGAGCGAGCTGTGCCGTGCCGCGAAAGACATCGCAGCATGATCGATCCGAGTCAGGTTCGCGAGGCGATGAGACTCGCCAACAATCCACCCAATCAAGTCCATCAAACAAACTCCATTGTAATCAGCCCAACGGAGAATACTCAAGATTCGTCCATTTTGAGGGTTACTTCTACCGATCAAGTGGACAAGCAGAGGTTAGTTCATCCAAATAACTAAACTTCCATCATCGTGGAAACGGTACTTCGTTGATAATTGAACGGAAATTACAGTCGTCCGTTGTATCTGACAATCTATATGAAATCGCATATTATTATTTCCTACCTTTTATGCGCGACCGCCAAGTTTTTGTTGAAATAGTTTTCAACACGTTGGGAAATTATTTTTTGTCATGAAATACATTGATACGAATTTGTAGATAATGGTCAGTTGAGAATGACAGTTGATTTCAATAATTGGTACTTAAGGGAATAACGAACACGTTCCTAGCCACCTTGACATTTTTAAATCCAATTTATCCCATACTATTCAACCGATTGGAATGAAATTTATTGTTCCTATGCAGAACGCTTGCTCTAGGAGGAACATGCTCGGCATTTATCAAAATTTTTGAAAAAAATTGTAAAGATTGTGGTTACCATGGGAGAAATTGCGAGCTATGATCCATCGTATTGCACTTTCGCAAATTTCCCGAGCATAAGCCTCTGAACCGCTGATAAGTACACATTTTGAGCTTCGCTTCATCTTTTTTGATGAAGAAATGGTCGAGAAATTGGTTTTCAAAATTTATTCACATAAATGTGACAAAAATGTACCCCCAGACCTCAAATCTTAACAATCATCAAGAAAAATCAGTTCAACGATTTTCTTACCGAGCGTGTTTGCATCCTGCCGAAGTATCAATGTATTTTTTGACTTGTCACTAGTCACTTGTTCACTGTGCGAATTCGTAACCCCCGTCGCTACGACAGCTACCGTAAACTGCAGCAGGGAAAAATGTCCAAAAAATATTATAGAAAAGTTTTTCGCATTTTCCCAGTCTAATTTTGCACTTTCGGCAAAAACTCGGGCATATTCGTAACTAGCAGAAAATTTTCGATCGAATAGACCCTTTTAATAGTTTTGAAACGGAAAAAAAATGTTTGCCTGCCCCAGCCACTTTTCCGGAATCTCAAAAATCACGAAATTTCAAAAGTCCGTAAAGTGAGCTCCTTATATGCTATGGAGATTGATTGGGGGGTTTGGAAAAGCTTTTTGCCTGACTTGAATAATGGCGTTGGATTCGTATCGATATCTCGTATAGCTTTCCCGGAAAGTCCACTTGAAAAATCGCAAAAAAGCAGGCAAAGGAGTATGTATGGAAAAATTTGCAAAAATCGATGGTCCAAATTTGAAATTCTGCCAAAAATCGAAAAATCATTGGAACTTGATAATTCAAGCGGCATTTTGAAGAGAAAATCATAACGAAGAGATTGAGCACAGAGTGGAGTACCAAATCCCAAAGGAAAACAAGTTATCGACGATTGACTGAAAAAACTTTTTTCACGCAAGAATTCAAAAAAATTTTGGATTTCTAATATTTTTTTTATTGGTCCATTTCCATGCAATTTTGTTCCCTGAACACGAATATACCATTTATTTTCCCGAAAACCCAAAATTTCGAGGGAAAAACGTAAAAAAAATATTCTCTAACGGGTTTTCCCATTTTTCTAGTCTAATTTTGCACTTCCGCCAAAAACCCGGGCATTTTCGTAATCAGCAGAAAATTTCTGATGAAATAGACCCCTTTAAGAGGCTAAAAACAGAAAAAAAATCTTTCGACTTTCCCCGGCCATTTTCCCAGAATCTCAAAAATCACGATATTTCAAAAGGTCGTAGGATGAGCTTCTCTTATGCTATGGAGATTCAATAGGTAGGTTTGGAAAAGGTTTTTGGCTAACTTAAATAATGGCGTTGGATTTGTATCGATAGCTCTCATAGTTTTCCCGGAAAATCCACTCGAAAAATCGTAAAGAAAGAGGCAAAGGGGTATGTATGGAAAAATTTTCAGAAATAGATGATCTAACTTTGAAATTCTGTCAAAAATCGAAAAATCATCGGATTTTTATGATTAAAAAAGCATTTTGAAGAGAACACGATAACGAAGAGATTAAGAACAGAGTGAGGCGCCAAAACCCAAAGAAAAAGAAGTTATCCATGATTTAGTGAAAAAACATGTCTTCCCCAAAAATCAAAAAAATTGGTTTGTAGTAACCACAACGATCGACAATACATATACGTATGTGTATTTTCGTTACGACCGAACTACGCGCGTTTTTTCTTTACGCTGTGCTCCTAACAAATCCACACGTACATATACACAGCCGCGCCCATGCTCGGCAATTGTCCTGCCTCGAGTCTTCGCCCGAAAAGTCGAATCTTCGTGGCCGATAATTAACGACCAACGTTTATTCTGCTTAGCTTTATCGACAAGACTCATCGCGAGAGTGTTTCATCCTTGAGTGCCCGTCAACGTGGCGGAAACTCCAGCACCGATCGAATAATAGAGCCGAGCCAAGCAAGCCCAACGATCGCCGCGGAGAAATCGTCGTCGAACGCCCTCACAGATAAACAAACTTGTTCCATATTCAAGCCTCGCTTCATTCCCGATATAAACATCACCGGATCGCCGCCATTGATTGGTGGCGTTATAAAAGGGAAAGACCAAGAAATGAACGACGAGGGCTTTGAGGAAACCCAAAGCCTCGTCTCGGAGACGCTCTCGCAGGAAACCTCGTCCGGCAATTACGAAACCGATAATCACGAATGTTCTTCGCCTCGCTCATCACCGGCTGCCGAGCTACGTTACACTCCTGAAAAAGCCAAAGTCACCGCGATCACCGAACGAACCGGAAGAACGATCGGGAAGGATGAGATCGCCAGGCTCAAAGCGTTCGGACCGAGATCCGGCTCGATGAAGTTGATCGCCGAAAAATCGAGCTTCCTCCCGAAGCGCACCGGAAGTCTCAAGCGAGAATTGACGCCGAGAAAAATCGAAACGACCAGAAAAATGCAAACGACGATAATCGGTAATGGGAATGGTGTATTGGGGCCTGGTAGAAACGAGGTTGAACGCTCAGGATCTCGGAGCAGTCTCAGAAGCTCGAGAAGTTCTCTCAATAGCTCCACTTCGGTCAATACTGTACGAAAATTGACGCCGAGCCACGCTCAACTCGGCAATTATACAAACGCAATTTGCGCAATGACCAGTGATTTGCGGAAGAATCCGTCGAATCCACAATTGACTGGAAGTACAGTGGAGAGTGGACGGTCATCCGCGTCGAGAACGAATTCCAGCCGCATCCCAGCCAGCAGAAGCAGCAGTAGCGGCAGTAGCGTTGGACCCATCACGAGAAATATCAGAAAAATTGCTACGGTGAGTTTTGCGGATTTGGACTCTTTGGCAATTGGTTACAGGGTTGCAACAGCACTCTTCTGCTTACCTTTCGATTTCGTTCCTGGTCGCTTGTAGTACCAAAGTTTATCCTATCATTTGTTGAATCATCTATCTCAGTGAGAAGTTTCACCAAACAAGGGAAGTCATAAGGTTGATCCATGTCACTTTTAGGGTGAGACATGAGTAGGTCCCATTAACGTTTAACGAACGCAATTTTCGATTGCCGTTTTTTTAATAAACTAAAAAATTCAAATTATTGACGATTGTTCGGCGTTACGCAGAGCACAAAAGTACAAACTCAACAGACTTAAATTGCTGTGTAAAATACTTCAATTCGTTTTTCACTGACTTAGGAATTTTGGCGGAAAGTTATCGATGATTAATAAATTTAGAAACTCACAAAAGAACGATTGCATGTATGAAACTGAAAACAATTTACAAAAGAAACGAACAAATTTCAATCCCTGATAATCGTTGACTCCAAGATCCTATATCTTGGATCATCACCCGAGACAAATGGATAAATCTGTCCATTTTCATTATCGTGGATGGAAGAATTAACATTTTGCTTTTGGAATAATTTTCGTAATCAATCGAAATGCCTGATGATTACATTTTTGTATAATTGCCGGCCAGTAATGTATCGTTATCTATTGTCAGGCAACGAACGAACTTCCGAAACTCATGAGCATTCGAGCTCGACCGGTGGTGGCTTCTCGCAGCAGCAGCAGCGGGAGCAGCGTTGGTCCACAACCAGCGATGAACAATAGGCAACCGATTGGAAAAATCGTTCCGAACGCTAAAAGCCGATTGGTTCAGCCGCGGGCAGCTCCGAGAAATCACAGTTTCATGAGACCGACCGCTGCGAGCGTCAACAAAGGATCTATTCCAAACCTTCCCAAAAGTATCAAAAGCTTGGTAAAATAATGCCATTATCAGAAGGAGGTTGCTTTATATTTAATACAGAACGTATGCATGTACAGTTACAATCCATTTCCCGTTTAAACGCGTTTTTCCCTAGCAGAAACCCAATAAATCCAAACAAAATAATTCTTGTTGAATCCTTTCGGTACATCTAGTTTTTCTAGTAAAATTAAGAATTCACTGGCAAGTAAATCGAAAATACGAAGAAACTCGGTCGATAGACAAAAAAAAGCTTGCTTTCAAACCCAAACAAACAAATTGCATTTTTGATCCCTTGGTAACATTAAAATGGATCAAAGTAGAGCAATGGTAATTTAGAAACTATTTCGACTGATCCATTTCGCTGGAGCTTATTTTACCTAATTAAAAGTGGTGTTAACTACCTTCTCAATTCATTCACCAGTAAATTCTAGTTTTCAAAGGAAAGACTAGTTGTAGCGAAGTCGTTCGGTTGGAAATGGTTTTCGCTAGGTGAAACGTACTTAAACAGAGAACCGGCGTTGACTAGCCCATATATGTAAAAGTTTGTGTGGAAAAAGTTCAACTCTTAGCCCTTGCAACTTTTATTCATGCCAAAATTGAGGTTACTGACTCAAACTCGTGTGATAGGGTTATGTATCGTCATTTATTGGAAGGGTTCAAATCCGTCGTGAAACTTTTCCATAGCTAATAATTATGGCCGAAGGGTTAAGAGTTTTTTTTTCATCACACTCCAGACGGACATCTCGTAGAGATCCAGTCTTCTACGCTGCCATATCAGCGTATGCTCTGAGTGCGGAGTTGAAAACAGGCGGAAAATAAATACGTCAAATTTTTGTTTCTTGACAAATTTTTGTACGATAAACATTCGCGGTTTGTCGCTTCGAGGTTGAAAAAAGAATACGTTTTCAACGCATTCCGAGATTCTCGTTACGTGCTCCGCCGTCATGGCCGTGATTTTGCGACTTTCCAACGAACACGACTGAATTATTCGTAGAATACGCGTTTGGACGAAAAACATTTCCGTCGATTTCAAATTTATTTTAATTTTTTAACATACCTCGAAATTTGTATTGATATAATTTTTAAATATATATTTCGAGACTCGGAAATTTTTATTAAAAGAAAAAGAAACAAAACAAAAACAACTCGCGAATTTTACACTGAGTGACCAAATGGAATCTTTTAGACGCCTATCGAACCTCCGTCACGTAAATGTACAACGCTTTCGAAAAAATCATGTTTTTTTTCACTCGCGACGTTTATGTAGAGCGTAGATTTTTTATTTCATTCGTTCAATTATTCATAGCGATACACAAGAGACTATACGGTTGTACGTATTATAGCGTAAAAATGAGAAATAACTTTAGCAGTGCTTAGCGGCGAATCAATTTAGCCATGGGATTCGAGAGATTTTTGAATTGGTGCTAAATTTGGAAAATCTCGGATTCTTCATACATCGATCGAAGCATAATCACGTGCGAGAAAATAAATTCTACCGATCTTTTTCTCATTCCTTAATTATGTATGATTTTTTTCTTACAGGCTCGAAACGAATTAAACATTGTTTTCTCTATTTTCCTTTTTATTCAAAATATATATCAGAAATTCATTCTGCTCCCGACAAAAATGATAAACGATTTCATCGACGAACATCGAGGACTATCCGTGAATATCGAAACGATATTCCAAGACGCTGCGATTTTTCCTTTTTTGCAGTTTGCAAAACGTAATTACTCGCGACGAAGACCCAAACGAGCAAAACCATTAGATCGTAACACAGTGAACGTGGAAAAACAATATATATATTACATATATACCTATATATATATATATAGGCATATGTAAAAGCGGAACCGTAATTCCGATTGTACGCTTTTCCCTAATAATTTCACGTTTTGCCGATCGCCAAAAATAATCTTACTCGAAAAAATGAATTAAAAGAGATATCAACGAAAAATTCGACTAAATATTTTTCTTGTTTCTTATCACGGCGGGATTCACGATCAGACATTTATTCGTACGTATGAAAAGTGGTCAGCATCTTTACAGAAAAAAAACAAAAGTTGAGCACAACTTACTGAAAAAAATCGTCGAGATATTTCGAACCGCCATCTACGAATATCTTTAATTAATTGGAAATCGTTGATTAACTTCAAATCTAACGTTGCGTCCTTTATGAGCATAATTGACGTGCGAATATTTTTTTTTTTTAAGTAGGAGAAAAATATTTACTTACAACGAAGATGGGATTTTACGAGGGACGTTTTTTGTTCGTTTCCTTGAAAGCAAAGAAAAGAACAAACAAGATACCTCTTTTATAAGCTTATGAAAAAAAAAAAACGTTATTTATTTCTCTTTAATCTTACCCATTTCCAGGAGATTCCTCATTTTTACGGTTCGCCAAAAATAATTTTACTCCAAAAAGTGAAGGCAGCGAATATTTGAAATTTTCTTTTATTTTTATCACCGTAAGGCAAACGAGTAGCCCATTGTGCCAAATAATTGTCGTTCTAGTTTTTCGAGGCTCCATTTACGAAAATCCAAGTATTGAAGAGTGAACGAAACGTTCCGTTCTTTTTTTTCAGTGCCATGACAATTCGCTAAAATGTTATCTGTTTGAAACAATTTTGTATTTTTTCGTTCAATATATCACTAGCATCCGACTGAACTACAATTTCTGACGTACACGCAAAAATAACGAAACAGCGAAGAAAAAAGGAAGAAAATAATGTTGCATGTTCCTTTACTGGTTTTTGGCAAAGAAAAGATAAAAATTTTAAAAATGTTAACGATTTTGGTTTTGTCGGTTGCTATAGGTGTACAGAATATTCCGTTAAAATTTTATAACGCTCGGTTCCGTAACTTTTTAAATTTTAGTACTAAGCAGTGAAACGTAATTCAGTGACAAACTTGTTATTCCCATTTAGCCATATTTTATATTTTCCCATTTAGCCATTTTTCGAAGTAGAATTCTGCCTTAATCGTCGAAACACTCGCCTCTTCTCGAAGCGAAGTAAAAGATGTACCGCGCGACGTATGAATGCCAGGGATAGCTGGAATTGTGAAACCGAGATTTCTCAAGGATGACACATTTTTATCGTTAAATATAACAGCCATTCTTTGCGTGTATCAATTCTATAAACTCTGTTGCTCGAATTGATTAGACAAATTTCTTCCAGTGTTGTCTTTTTTCAAAGTAGAATCCTGCCTTCATACAGCGTTTGTTTGGCGGCGTGCAGACGCTCATGACGACCAGTCAATAAACTCAGCCGCACGAAACACACGTTGAATCATCATACAAATTTGCGAAACGTTTCAATATACCCTTTATTTTATACAAATAAATGTATGTACAATTTTCTTGTTTTCCCTTTCCTCACTTTCCTCACTTTTGTTTTTTACGTATATTTACACGGTTTATCCTCCGTATCACGTACATCTTTCATACGTATATATGAGCATTGAACGATGCGTGGATTCGCGATTCACGCAATAACTTTTTTTTTTTAATTGTCGTTTCGCCGTATATATTCGTACGTATACATATCACTGCCACCAAGCAGGAGAACAACGAACACGATTAATCTCTCAGTGGACACGGATTATATATTAATCCTATGGGACAATTTATTTACAAGAAGAACAAAAAAAAAGGAAAATTTATCTCAGTCTTGAAACTTTTGAGCAAAAATTGTAACACGCGCGTATTAAGTCAATTAATTATGAATCCCTCTTACAGACCCCCAACATGAAGTTTTGGCAGGGCGTGATTTCAATAATAATAATAATAATAATAATAATAACTTAAACTAAGGAGTTCGTAGTCATTTATAAATTGACTAAATCAAGCAATATGATCGTCTATCGTCTGTCGGAAAATTTGCGCGAATATTTACAAGAAAAATTCGATGCACGTGATTGCATCCGACATATTGACGGTTGTTATTCATTCGTTGTACTTGGTCGTTGTTGTCAAAATTAAGGGGCAGACGTTACACGATATATCGCAAGGAAAATGAATGTATATAAATACTATAACAGTGGAAAGTAACAATAAATACCTTCAATGGACTCGAAAGTGCCTTTCAACGAATAAAAACATAAATAATACCGATACTTAAAATAGAACATTCTTCCTTTGCGATCGCGGACAAAATGAATCTGGTTTCTTCTCGGGATACGCGACAAATAAAGAAACGACGAATAAAGAAGAAAAAAAAAAAATATACGCGAGGCAACGTGGCGCAACTTAAAGTATATAAACGCTATTGGGAATTGCACTTGTGAAGTACCTTCGATACTCCGTACACTAGATACGTAAACAATCTCTTTTTTTCTTTCTAGAGGTAACTCGACGGAATGTCTCTTCATTCTTCTTTTCTTTCTCGTATTCCCGTTGCTCTCCCTCTCTCCATCTCTTTTTTTTTATGAACTTTCCATACGGTCGCGAAAGGTAAGGGATACCGGTCCCTTGGGTGCGATTATGTACTCGAATTGCAAATTAATCTCCTCTTCGGCGACTATCTCGAACTCTCGTACTACCTGTTGAATTGCGAAATTACGTTTGTTAATATACGTGTCAATGCGTGTGAGAGGTATCGCATTATTTATTTATATATTAAATTCTATTATATAATCATTTAATTATTTATTTATATAATATATTTTCTTGTAATAATAATTATTATTCTTGATTAATATTTATTCATTTTATGATATTATTCGTTTGTGCGATATACTAGATTTCCCCCTTAATTCCATCACGTCGATCACGCATTTTTGTTGAAACACTTTTCAACTCTTAAGTGGTAAATTTTTTTAACCCCCGAAACGCGTCATTCCGAGTTCGTTGCCGACAGGCTGTGGAACATTTTTTAAAAATGGCTATTAATTAGAAACGATGAAACTCCGATGTAAAATTGCTTTTCTGATTTCAAACTCTTAAGGGTTGATTTTTCAAATCGCTAAAACCCATTGTCCTTAACATTTAACGATATTGATACGAATTTCTACCGATTTGATTTAATAGACAACGAGTTTTTATACAGGCATTTACATCTTTTATTTTAGTCTCTTAAGGAGAGAATTTTGCAATTTTCATGTAATTAGTCAGTCAGCACATGTTTTCTCGTACAGATTATCCTATTCATTATTAATCAATATTTGATAGTGAAATTTTCATTTATTATTGCTGGTTTTATTTATATTTTCAGATTTCTAAATATTTCGATTTTTATTCAGTTTTTATAGTTTTCTAATCAAAGTTCATATTCCAATTACTATATTCTTCGTAATCGTAATTCGCGCACGGTGTACTCGCCTTGGCAACGATGAGCTGAAGTGCCTGTTCGACGAAACGTTTGCCGGGACATATTCGTCTTCCAAAACCGAACGGGGCAACGAGAAGGGGCGAGTGCGGGCCCTCGGGTTTAAGCCATCTTTCGGGTATCCACTGGGACGCTTCCTTGAAGTTTTCATCCTTCAGACCGGCTATCCAAGTGTGCAAAAGAACCACCGTCTGGGGAATGTTATTAATAAGTATTCTCTCGTGAGCAATTTGGAATTTCGAGTTGAGAGATCGCACATTTAATCGTAAAAAACAAAAATAAAATATCTTATTGTATCATCGAAAAGAAGTATGAGAATATAAGTTTTCTATTGTAACAAACACTGAACGAAATAACAATTCAACGACTGGACAAAAACGTTAAAATTATTTTTCAATTAATTCATTTTTTTAAATATTCAACCGAAATAACCGAGCAAATGTATTGCGATAAATAAATCAAAATGATGGAAATAAAATCTTAGATTTTTATCGATATTTCGTTTATTTCGATTTTAAAAAATCACCAACATAATCACAGACATTAAAAATTACTTTTTAATCGTGAAACATACAAAAATAGAATTTAATCGTGAAAAAATAACATATATCATTGAAACAACCGAAAAGAAGCATTAACACGTTGATTGCCGTGAGGGTCACCGGCACACCCATATGAAGTACGTTGCAGAAATTTAGCGTGGCGGTCAAAGGGTTAAATGTTCTCAATTCTTAGAAATCGAATTTTTAAAAAATTGAAGCAATTGAAAGAAAACCAAATTATAACTTTTTACGATATTTATTTTTTGAACATTTGACCGACATAATCTAACAAATCTGTTTTTAATAATGAACGTCCCCTCCCCAAATGTAAACAAGTGAAGAAAAATATTAAAATTTTTGTATTGCATAAAATATAGAAAAATGAATTCTAGAGAATCAAAAATTCATTTTCCTAACGATATTTCTTTATTCTTTTCTAAGAACGAGGATAAGCCATTGTCGATGCAATTTCGAGTTAGAGAAAAATATACAAAATTAGTTTTTAATTGTTAACAATAAAATTCAATACAGAAATACGAATAAAAATGATATATAACTGAATAAAAATACTAAATACATTTTGTTCTAAAAAAAAAAAATTAATTCAGTCGAGAGAATCGAAGATCCATTTTAAGATCGATATTTTGTTTCTCGTCCTCGCCCCGAAGATACGCCCCTGTTTGCCGCGATACGAAGGAACAACGTTTGGCTTATTTTTCACATTTCGACTCACCCCGGCGTGAAGACTGTGTCCCGAGAGTTCGATAGATTCGTCCAAAATTCTCGCGATACAGGGCACCGTCGGTATCACCCTGAATGCCTCTGTGATGCAAGCTCGAAGATACTTGGCGTTTCGTAAATCCTCGGCGGCAATGTCGCAGCCCGGTGGCGCGAGGGTTTCGGTTTCTTCGTAAAGCAGCTTTTGTACCCTGGTGTCGCGTCCGATCAAGTAGAAAAGGAAAACCAGTGTATTTCCCAGCTATCCGAACGACAAGCACAAATTTACAATTGCGATGAGGCGCCGAAAGTTATCCGCGAATTGCAAACAATATTTGTTGTCTTTCGTGCATCAATTTTGTGATTGTCACGAATGGCTGAATCGTCATTGAAAAGAGCAACGAAAAAAATGATCATTTATCACTTATTTAATTAATTAATTTTTTTATTCGACGAAGAGACGGTCACCCATCGGAGTGTCCGCCCAAGGAAATAGGTATCATTATTCTTTGTTAGTTCGAGAATTTTTTTTTTCTTATTTCAACTGGTCGTTATCTAATCGAAATTCTGAAAATGTTTGATGAAAAGGGAAGAAAACGGTGGATTCCCTCACCGTGTGTATTCCAGCGGCAATGAAATCTATGATGGCAGCTTTTTTGTCTCTCATGTCCAAATTTTTTTCCCGCAATATCGATTGGAAAACTGCCTCCACGCCCTCGTCCCTCGCGTCTTCCTTTTGTTCGTCTATCGTCGCCTCCAGAAGTTCCGATATTATGCTTCGAAAAAGATACAACGTTGGAGTTGGATCGAGGTATTGCGAACTTGTTCGAAAGAGCAACGAGGATTGGCTTCGCTGAAGGAAATAATTAGAGCAAGAAAAGAAGCGAAAAAGCCGGAAGGATATCGCGATTAGCGGAAAAGGAAGTTGAGGAAGAAGAGTGGGTGTAAAAAGGATTAACACGAGGAAAAATGGCGGTTGGAGTAATTGGAGTCAACATAATTGCAATACTACATTCTTGTTAAAGCGTTCCCTTAATTTTTAAAAAGCAGCGAAACATTTGAATTTTTGTTAATTATTTAATTAAATAATCATATTATTTTCCTTGTTGATTAACGAGGTTTAGTTTTTGCTCATCCATTTACGAAAAGATCGTGATCGAATTTTGCATTTATTGGGAATAGTTTTTCAACAATAATGATAATTATAAATATTTGATAGGTATCATTTATTAATAGGAGTATTTGAAAATATCGGTGAAATAAACGTAGATGAGAGATTTGTGAAACTACGAATTGTTTTGTTTATTTATCTTATGAAGTAATCAGTTTTAGTGCTATTCTCAAGATTTATTAAGAATTTTCTTATGCGAGCAATAGAGACGATTAAAAATATCTAATAATCAATAAACATGTATGTCAATAGTTAATAAAAATGTATTGCCACAATACAATAATATTTATTGGAACTTAAATCATGAGCCTATTTTTAATTACGCTTAATTCAATGATTCATCAATTACGATATGTTCACGAGTTGCAATTATTAATTAATTGAATATCAATTATTATATGCATCGAGTGATTAGGTCACTGATCGTTTAATATTTATTGCAATCATTGATTCCCCAACTGATTAGTAAAGTAAATTCGAATATTAAATTTATTATAATACATTTATTATATTAAATCGAATACAATCCAATTTCAATACACAATCGAATTCACCTCGAATTCAGGAATGAATTTCACATTTGGATCAATTGTATCAATCGAATTGAGTGACTCGATTCAATTTTATAAATTTGAATAAAAATCGAAATAAATACAAAAAAAAACAATTAAAAAAAAGTTGAATCAAATTTAAACTCTATAACCAAATAAAAAATTGAATAAATTATATAAAATTGAAACAAACTCGAACGCAATAATAAATACAACTGTATAAATTATTTTTAATTGTACACAATCCAAGTTTGATAATTAATTTATTGAAAATTGATCGAACGTTATTTTCGTTAATTATTGGTCGAATTAATACAAATGAAATTGAACAAATTAGTTCGAGTTTAATTATTTCCTGCAAATAGCCGAGGGCACTCCTCTGCAGAAGAAGATAACGACATCGGAAGGATCAGCAGGGATTCATAACGTTTCGATCGAGAGTCAATTGGATCGAAACTTTAGAAAGGAAGTGGACGAAAAGAGTACTAAAATGGTGAACGCAGAGCGTGGATAACTCACTTGTAAATGGCGTCTTCGCTCTCGATAAGCTGCTTGTACGCGAGTGTCGGCAAAATTTTCCAAAATGGAAGACCGTAGAAAGCGTCGCGCGAAGCTGTGAAGTGGATTCTGACAGCTTCCGCGAGTCTCGTTGTGAGCGATGTCGCGGAATGCGGTTTGAGAAAGCCCAGGTGTCGACCGAGTATCAGCGTGCACGTGCCTAGACGAGTTTCGGAGAACCGTGAGAATAAATAGGCGCGAGATATATACGCCGAGCGATTGGCGAATCGTCGCACGGCGTCTCATAGTCCAGCCCAACGAGGCTACCCCCGCGATCTTGATAATCGCGGAAAATCAAAATTGCCCGGTTATTCGTATTATCGAAAGTCAATTTCGTGGGCTAACACCGATCCAGAGCCGCGGAAAAAACATTTTTTTTTTTTCAATCATATCTCGGTATCTCCAGGATCTTATAATTGCCCTCATCAAATTTGTGTTTCCGTATATACTGATTTTTCACTAACCGTCTCATAATTGAAAGTGAAAGTTTGCAATTTCTTCTTTTAAACAGATATTTAATGATTTTTTCGAATTTACTTGAATCTTCACTCATTCTCGTAACTATTATTACACACTGCCAAATTCAATTATTCGTAAAATTACGTAATACATCTCGGTAGAATTTTCTCAAAGTCAGCATTGTTTTTTATATTTTCATTTACGAAAAATAACATGCCTCTTTTCTCATGTCTTTCGTGCTTGCAAAGCTTTATGGAAATGGTCTATTTTTACTTTGGCTATTGATCAGTAATGAGCTCGAAAAGGACTCAAAACGTTATTTTTTTTTTCAAATGTGTTTTAGGCGTAATTCGAACAAATCTCATTCGTTCAGTAAAAAATTAATAAAATTCTAATAAACGTTTCGTTTTGTATTTCAACGAAATATCAAATGTTTATTTTATATCCATTTATCAAATGAATATAAAATAATATTTCGATATTTCGATATTTAAAAAATTCTAAATATTTAATATTTCGATATTTCGATATTTAAAAAATTCTAAATATAAAAAATGCTAAATATTTAAAAAATTCTCCATTAGTTTCACTGACTGTGCACATCGTTAAAAAATCGCCCCTCTCCCGACGTCGCTTCCTCTCGAAGAATCATATTCAGAAATATCCATCGTCACCATTTTGGAGTGAAAAATGAAAATAAATTTCAGAACAATTGCATGTTTCGTTCTTTTTTTCCCAATCGCGAAAAGTTTCAATAATTAGCCAAACTTTCCGGTTCTCTGGACGAGCGTTACCCCTTAATCGCCCAAAACAAATAAATGAGCACTAAAAATGAAAAAAAATGAGCGTAAACAAATAAAAAGTGTCAAAAAAATGAATAAATAAAATAAGCAATACGATGAAAAAAAAAACCAGGGGGAACAAGTCGATCGACGAATGGACAGAGATTCGATGACAGGTCGAGCGATGAAAGAAACATGATGAGACGGGGTACAACATGGAGGGAGATCAACGACGAGAATGACAAAAAACTCACTCTCGAGGCCCATTCTGTAAGCTATTTCCTCGAATCCCGTCACGTCATCGCCGGATCTTCGAACTCGAATCAGGTTGATGAAGTCGTCCGATACTTGATTGAGAGCGGGAAAGAATCCGAGCACGGTATTCGCACCCATCAGTTCGGGTGTCAGAGCGGTGCGCAGTTTTTGCCACGTTTCACCCTGCCTTGAAGCACAAATGTATACCGGTTGTCATATTATTTTTTTCTCTTTGTCTCTCTCTTTAAATAAAAAAAAAAAAACAAACAAACAAAGTGCACATTGATTTGTTCGGAAAAATGAAAATTTGACTTTTTTAAAAATCAGCATCGAGTACGTTGTTGTAACAGCACTCGAAAAGCAAAATTTCATCGATTAAACGATTAATTTCATTGAGGAAATCGATAAAAAAATTATTCGATAAATTATTCGTGTTAAGAGCTGAAAAGTTTGTTCACGATTATCGAGTTTTGAAAAAGAGGGAAAGTTGTAGAGAAAAACGCCAAAAACACGCTAGATTTTATTTTAAATAATTTTTTCAAAATGTATTATTACTTCGAAATTTCAAAAACTAATGATTAATTTCTACAGCCTTATCACTAAATAATATATAACTACTGTAATTATAATTTATAACAATTTTATATTTTAATTGTACATTAACAAATTAATTTATTTTGATATACGTATGTATATGTATACACACGCACACACACATGCATATTGGATGTCCCAAAAACTAAGGATAATATTGCTAGTGCTGACGGGCCAGCTGATCGTGATTCAACACGACCAAATATGACCTCAGTAAAAGTGTCATATTTTTCGAGATATTCGCTCAACTTTCGAACTCCTGAAAATCTCCAACCCGAGGCAATATTTCACAAATCACAACTGCAAATATGGATATTATTCGGTACAGTTTAAAAATACAAAATACTACTAAAAGATCGTGGTTATAAGTCAGAAGTTTTCACGAGTCGAAAAAAAAAGGTCCGAGGTTCTAGAAAATCATGACACTTTTACTGATGTAAAATTTGGCTATTTTGAACAATGACCAAGTCAGAACCCGCAATATTATCGTTTATTTTTGGGACAACCTGAACACTGTAATTTTTTCGTTTCCTAATAACACTTCAGCTACTATTTGTGGAAAAAGTGACTTTTTGACGACCACGAATGGATGAAGCAATAAATACGACAAAAATTGCTAGTGTACCAGAGTAGCGTCGAGGTAGTTATATTTCGGGGATGATAAATTAGTGGATCGTGCTACTCGACCGAGAATCGTTATAAATCAATTGTCACCAATTAAGGATACATCATCCATGTATCTACCGTAAGTACAGTCATCAACCGTGTGTGACATAATTCGACTCGAGAGGCCCGCGAATTATCGAGGAAAAAATAGCAAACTACGAGCACCATTTCGTTCCATTATAGGCGAAGAAACGGAATGATAAAAAAGAAAAAAGGAGAGAAGTAGAAGAAGAGAAAAAAGATGGTTGTAGACATTCTTCGATCTACTGGCACAAATTTACTGCCCTCATCGGACAATCTTCGCGACAAGATCTCGAGAAAAATGTACGCGCCCGTTTAAGAGCAAAACCACGCGTTGGCAACAATGAGCGAAAATACCAGAAGGACATTAAATAGTGAAAGAAGACGAAGAAGAAGAAGAAATCTAAAAAAAAAAAAAAAAAAAAAAAAATGTTTAAAAGATCGTGTTGAAGAAATGACTTTTATGGCGGGTGTGACCCTGAAAAAAAAACCTGGAACACACGGCTATTTTCGACGAAATCTTTCGGTCGAATCACCACCGCAGACCAGATCGCTGCCCGGCTATTTTCGATAAAATTTTGCAAGCGCGATTCGCCTTTAAACGACATAGGCGATAATTCAGATAGACAACTGGAAATCCCCACTGCTCACGATTTACACGATGGGACACACTTTATCCTATAAATCAGACGAGATATTTGTAATCGATGTGAGAGAACGCGACGCTGGTATATTTAGTACGTTGATAGAGGCGTACGAGGGGGAAGTGAAGGAGGAGGAGGATCGGGAGTGAAGCGACGAACAAGTGTTTGATGGGCCCAATGTGGATTCGCGTCACAATGGTTCACGTGCATGTGGGGATCGAGGATAGAAGGATGTTGTCCTTGATACGTCATCGAAGCCTACTAATTTTTCGTTTCGAGGTTTTGCTGCGAAAACCTTGACAGCGCGTCTAGGCCAACGGATATAGATGATGAACCACCTGCATCAGATATCTCATGTATGGGCTATTCCACACATGAATTTCACCGAGTCTCGGTTGCTTCGACAGCTTTTTTTCATATCTAAGTCCTGAAGTTTTTCAATAGAAAAATTCTGCCAATGATTGAGCATTTCTGTTAATTGAAAATAATCGATAAATTATAATGTACAATCGAAGGGACTGCGATGATCGTCAGTTTGGTTTTTTTAAATTCTTTATTCATTTTATTTATGCTCGATTTATCGATTGTTTTTCGAAATTATGAATGACACGCAAAAATGTATAAAAAAGATATTCAGTACTCAAATAAGGCAAGTTCGATCGTTCGTTAATTCTTTATTAGAGGCTGTAACTATCGTCAGTCAAAAAATAAGGTTATTGAGAAAGAATTGATTTTTGTCGAGTAAGCAAAATAGAGGAAAAATCGTTTGGACATTTATTCGTACATACATTGATAAAGTATGATAAAGTATTGATAAAGTGGTGTGCCAAATTCCAATAAAAAATACTCATTATTATAGCGGTTATAAAAAATCTCATAAAAGACCCCTGATTGTCAGATACGTACTTGATTTTACCCACCCAGTTAATCTGAAACGCAAAGAATCCAGTTTTCCAAACTACGTACTATTAACTAAAACACCGAGCTTTTTCGATCGTGTTTTAATTCGATTGAGGGTCGAAAAAATAATGAAATCAGATTTATCAAAATTGAAAAGAGAATATTATTTTCTCCATACAAATCGAAAAGAAAGTCAACATTTTGTTTTCGATTTCAATCAAAAAATCGAATTAAAAAATTCAAAGATCATTTCCATTCCGTATTTTCGTAAGTTTTCATCGAAAGAAAATTCGAAACGTCAGTTCGACGAGTTTTTTTTTTCAAAACGAAACTACGATTATCCAGCTCAAGTGTACCGAATTTCAAGTGAATCCGTCAAATGTCAACGAATCGTTTATACCTTTTTGAAAAACAAAGTGTCGATAAAAAACGCGTTCGAAGTTCGAGCACAATTTCTAATCATTGCAATAATGAAAATTTACCTACTATCTGTAATTTCTGCGTCACTCCGCGTTGTTCCTCTTCAATTTGAGTTGCTTGAAGAGCGACGAAGCATTTTTCAATAATTTCAGATTGAAAGAAGCCCTTCATCGAAATTCTATAAGATTGGATACGCAGTCATCGATCGCACTACCCGATGATTGCAACTCGACAATAATTGATAAACCCGAGTGCGATACATGGGCCCCAAAAAATGTCGTCGTTAATTCGCGAAGGACATTCACGAATAATGTGGATGTATCACACTCAGGACCGGTCGATGTCTCCTCGAATGTCCCATATATACTCGTTGATATATATGTAATATATACGACTAATTATAAATTCTCTCTAACCGCCGAGAGAAATTCGGCTCGGAGACCTTAAACTAGACCTTTTTGCATAATATCTTACATAGACGTTATACATATGTATTTTTATGTGCGTGTGGGTTTGCGTTACGCGATGAGTTAAGAATATAACCAAGACTCACTCGTTTACGAGACCAAGGTTGGTGTAACGATCCTGGCGGGTCTGACGATATTGCGATATGATTTCCTGTGGCGGACGAAGAGGATACCTCGAGCCCCGTCTAAGTACAGCCTCGATGTCTTCACGCGAGAATACCGAGATAACCGGCCAATTCCAGAGGGCTTCCTCCTTGCACAGTGGCCCGTAGCGACGGTTCAGGTCTACTCTTAAATCAGGGATTAGCGACCGGGCCGATCGATCAGTTGGTCTATTAATTTCTTCGCCTCGTGTATCATTAATTTTTGGTTCTTGTTTGTTTGCTTTGATTTTTATCCTAAACGAGCTCGTAGATTCGAGCTTTCGTTAATTATTTTCTTTTGTTTGTTTGTTGTTGTTGTTGTTTTTTTTTTCTTTTTTTTTTGTCAAAGAGAAATTCTATATATTTTCTAAGCGGAAGAAACGGGGGTGAGTGAGATATTGAGGTATTACTGGATGAATGCTAACGAATCGGTGAAATGGTTGAAAAATTTGAGGAATGATTGATCTTCAATATAGTGAATTGTTTCAAATTGTTCATTAAATAATTTAATACTTATAAACGTGTGAATTCAGTAAAATCAATTTATAAATTAGTAATTGATTATTTTAAACGATGAATTCGTCAGCACCGAAAACTCAATACACAATGAGTTTTTGGATGATTATTGATAATAATAAGATCCTCCAAATGTATTTATTGAACTTATAAATTGAGAATTTTTTTATTCGATCGTTTGAATATCGTCGTATTTTACTTCAATTATTATTGAAAATGTAAAATTAACATTTTTAGTAATAATCAGATTATTAAATTGTTAAATTTGTATTAAATTAGCAATTTGTAAAACGTAACATTTACGGCATGATCTAAAGTTCTAAATCCACAATTCGCCCGTGTGAACTAATTCTTTGTCCAACGTTTCATCCAGTAATACCGTAATTGCAGAAATGACGAACTTCGGAAATTTAATTTTCACTAGCGCACACGTGACGCTGAATAATTTTTGAAAAAAATTCTTATTGTCGAAAGTTGATTCAGTTTTCTATGTAATTTTGAAATGACGAGGCAAAACAGTTGAAAAGAAAAACGAAGCCTCAAAAGATGCATGTCTCCTTACCTTTGTAAGCGTCATGGATTTTATTCATTTGATAATAGCCGAACCACGAGAAGATCCACCGAGTACCGAGGACCGGAAGTGCCAATGGTCCGGGCACATTTTGCACCGTCTGGTAACCATTATTTGCTCTGTTTTTGCCCGAGGCTGAAAATTGTTTTCGGGGAGTACCCTTTGAGAGATGAAAAATAATCAAACCAGTGTTTTCTATTTCAATTAATATGAGCCCTTGTATACGAGACCGATTAAAAGTATTCCGCAAATTCGTACGACGAGGAAAAATAAAAAATAAACATTTTGTATACTCAAGTAAAAAACGGATCAAAAGAAGTAACGAAAAAGTGGAAAGAGGCAGGAAATTATATTGAATAATTATTTTCAAAAGAAAAGAAAAGTAAGAAACGTTGAAAAAAGAGTAGAATTTCGAAAAATAATTAGTTACAATTGTGATAATTATTTAACAGAGAAGGAACATTTTTCTTGGCACGAATAGTCGTGTCGAGTTATCTAACTAAATAATTAACATTAATAATTGAACTGAATAATTTTAATGACATTTTTAACGTTAACTAAATAATAATAAGTGATTCAATAAATAAAATCACTAAAAGTAAGCAACGTATTCACATTGAAATTTGTTAAAAATTGTAAAACGGTGGATGACGATATTCGATCGATAAAATGTAACTTTTTTTATCGCTGTTCAAAAGATAAAGATCTTAAATCATGCAGAGAAGCTTAATCGAATATTTGAGAGTTAGTGGACGTTCAAGAGTTAAGAAATTTCGGGCCCATTACGATCATGATGCAATGCCCTAAACCGCGATATTTCGCAGTAATGCTGAATTTCGTGATTTCGACACTCCCCTCCCGATAACGGTAGATTAGAAGGATAAAACAAAACGAAAGAAAAAAAGTATTGGGAATAAGATATATCGTCGAATAAAATGAATCACGAGAGGCTCGTCGTTGATCGCAAGCACCTCCCTCCCCCACTCTTTTTCCCCACTTGATCAATTCAAATAAAAATTCAATCCCGAAATAAAATAAAAATTCCACATTACGAAATAACAATTTTCGATCTGAAACGTAATACATTGCTTGCTCGCGAATAAACATCGATTTACGATAATACCCAGGAGAAACAATCGAATAAAATTTATACAAAACTATCGTTTCTTTATCTCGTAAATTATCGCATTTTTTGTTAGCGACATTGGGCCAATTTGGTCGAGGAGGGGTGGGGGGGGGATGTGGTTGCGGTGACGGAAAAAAAGCAACCGAAAGGATTCTCGACGATCTTCGAGAGGACACCGATCCGAGGATTCCAATTTTTTATTTTTCCTCTCCGACGTTATATCTCCGGGACGCATCGCGCCCCATCTATAAAGAGTACCCCCCTGTACACTCCACTCGGACGGGACATCTGAATTCGCCAATTTATGCAAATTTTCAGGCTCTTTCAATGTTAATCCCGCATAATCCAACGATAATCGTAGCGAGCTCATGTGAATTCCCGAATTCGTTACCTCCTCGCTGTCATTCGTTATAATCCGACGGTCGTAATGATAGAAGAATAAAGAGAGAAAGAACGAAGCAGAAAAGAAAGAACGATGAGGAGGATCGAACCAAGAGGGCAAACATCGTATCTCGTTTTGGTGGCATCGAGCGAATATGTAATAGGATTTTTCGGTAGACACACGTGTGCGAGAGAGAACGACGAAGTTGCTATTACCGAATATTATACATTGTGACGTCCTCGACCGGCGTCATTGCCATCTAGGAGACGAGTGGGGGAAATATAATAATAAAGAAAGGAACGCAGAACTCAAATAATAATTTAAAAAATGACGATATTTGATTCGTTAAAAAATGAGATATTTACAATTGTGGGGGGG